>VZRX01004142.1:47125-58670 GCA_013398075.1 Notiomystis cincta | reverse complement strand
ACACATGCTTTAGTGTGATGTTAAATCAAGTGTAGGGCAGTGGTTTTAATTACCTGAATTTGCCTCCACCCAAATTCTCAGGTAGATCTATACCTACTTTACTTCAGTCATTAATAATAATTGTAACATTGTGGGATATTTATGTATAATTGTGGGATAGTTGCTGTGTTTTACATGAGTACCAATGGAACAGTTAAACTGTGAAACTATTGCTGATTTATTAGGAGCTCAGTTCTACACAGCAATTTTAATTTCAGAAGCTTGTAGATTCTCCTTTAATATTTTTCTTTACTGTTTTTATATTTTACTGTCTAAAAATCCAAAAAACTGTGGAAAAGGATTCTGTAGGGTATCAGTAGCTTAGGAAATGTACATAAAAATCTCTTACACATGCTTTTTCCTCAGAAAGAGATGTAACTTCTGAAACACATTGCAAAAATTCTCCATATAGTGTTTTGCAGGCTTTTTTGTCAATTTCTTTTTCAGGAACTAAGTCTCTTTCTGTTTTACCTTACTCTGTGCTTCTGGTCACCACGTAGTATCTAATTCAAGTGGCAGTAAAAATTGATGCTTTACCCTAAATATACTCAAAGTATGTTGAATTTTGTTTAAATACTAGTGAAGTTGTGTTTTACTCTTTAAAATATTGGTTAGTTTTACATTTTCTGTTTCATTCTTTCTGTCTCTCTTCCCCCATGTTCCTTTGACAACTCTGCAGTGTTTCCAGTACGACTGACGATACCAAACATGTTTGGGCTTATCCTTCATGTTGTGCACTTCCTCTCCATTATCACCTGATCTTTTTAACTCTGATTTCACTATTACTTGTAAAATGTTTCAGCCAGGGAGTCTGGGAAAGAGAGTTGACAGAATTTACCCTGGAGAAGCGTGTGAAAGGTGGTTGTATTATTAGCATGAGAAACTGAAGTGTAAATGGCATCCTACACTGGGACCAGGAGCTGCAGTCTCTGTTGCTGACCCTGCAGCTTCTCCTTTGGCTTGCTGCTTGCTGCTGGGACTCAGGAGCATCCCCAGATGTTTTATATGACCACCCTGTGAAAAAATGTTTCATTGCAGAATGAGAATGGGCTGTACAGATGAGGAATCTTCTTCCTTCCTGAATCTCTGTCAGGAAAGGGGAGAGAGAAAGAAATTGTAGCCCAATCAGGTAATTTTTAAATAATTCTAAAAACTGCCAACCCCATAAAAATTCACAGCCAGAAAAATCCCATCCTGTGAGGGTGGATGGAAGGGAGAAGAAGGAAGGCAGGCAGTTGGGTAGCATGTGTGGAGGTAATAAGGGTACGTAAAAAATGATGATGATGATGTCTATTTGAAGAAGACGACTCAGAGGAAAAGAAGAGCAATATTTAAAACTAGAGGGAAGTAAGGGCTGTACTTGAAGCAGCAGCAGGAGGGCACAGGCTCGGATGAGAACTAGTGCAGCAAGATAAGTGGGGAAGAAACAGGACTTCTGGAGCATGGTTCAGTGAGTGGTGATCCCCACTGGAACAGGAGCAGACAGGAAACAAAGAGAAGTCCACAGTACAAAAATACGTGTATTTCATCCCTGTGCCAGAAACAAGTGAAGTGCAGTGGGTGTTCCCAACCTGTTGGCTGGCCTTTCTGTACGAGCTCCAGGAGTGTCTGCAGGAAGCTTCAATCGCAGATCAGGAAGTACAGCCTTCCTGACTTGCCTTGCTGGCGGCTATGAAGTTGGTGAGAGTAAAATCTCCATAAACACCTTATGACGTGACCTATTCCAGAAAAAAAAAAAAGAAAAACCCTTGGATCCTAGTATTTTCCTTCATTTATCTTAAGCTTTTGAGATTCAGAAATAGAAATATTGTAAGATAGTGATGGACAGTGCTCAAGGGACATTTCCTGCTGCCTCTTTGCCTAGAACCCTGCAACCTTTCCTTTCCCTGCCTCACTGCAGTTGTGTGGGTGGACTTGTGTCTTTGTTCACATGCCAGGATTTTCTGTCGCATGACTCTGACCATGTGCTTTGTGGATGTACTTCCAGTCATGTGAAGTAGAAGCATTTAGGCTTGTGGCTCTTCTTCATAGTTAGTATATTCCTCATCTGGCCTCACGATACTCTTTAACGTTACACTTTCCAACTCTTCAGAAAACTCAGAAAAATCTGGAAAAAAATACAAAAATGTGTTTTTCTCAACTTTTCCATTCTTGTATTGATAATTCACTGAAGTTCTAGAATACTGGAGTGGGGGAAAAGGTGAAAAAAAATTCTCTCTTGTGAAGGTAGTGTCAAAAGCGTAAATTACTTGAGTTTGAAAAGGAAGCCTTTGTTCCATTCATGTCTAGTACCAAATTCTGGGGCAACACTCCTGCATTAATCTTTGCATCCAGAAGTTGTAGTCTAAAATGTTGATGGGCTGTTCATATGTTGTGTATGCATCTTGACAGAAAAAACACACATCTTCAAAATCTCAATTATGTCTTTTATGTTTCCTTGCTTTTGTAGTATATGATTTTAAAATTTAGTTCACAGGCTGGCTTTTCTGCACAAGATTTTAATGCATTTTAGTTTCCTGTGTAAGGAAATGTTTAGACTTCGACCACATTTTCATTAATTCTATACAATTCTAATTTTCAGTTTAATAATTGATTCATTAATTTGTAGCAATGCCATAAAGAGAAATTTTAGTTAATTTATTTAATTGAAATTTAGTTCAGTGCTTTTTGCTTTAAGGGCAAAGGAAAAAAAATTCAAGTAAGATGGTGGATTTCAACATTTTGTTTCATGAAGGACTTTTATTTTTCAGTGTAGCTTAACAATCTTTAACTTCTGAGTTCATATCATCATATTAATCCTGTGGAGTAACTGAAGTAACACAGGTAACAAACTATCCTTGTGTTACTCCATTTCAGATGCCCATTTGTGCAGCACATTTCGTTACTGCTGACTCTTGTACCATCTGTATTTGTACCTGACTGTCCTCCACATCATCCTCCATTTTTAAACTTGGGTCAAATCACTGGGGTGCAGCTGAATTATGTGACTGATTCAGCTTCTCACATTAAGTGTTCAGAAATGGTTTGGTTTATTTCCCCAAAGCATTTTATTTGCATTTCGAGGTAGAACACGGCTGATCCAACTGAACCATATTAATGTGAAAGTTCAACTTTTGCTCTCTTCATAGTATGGAATATGAAGCACAAATTCTCTGAAGCTTTGTGGCATTGGAAACCATGAAACAGAGGAAAGCTAGGAATCAAAGTCTCTCAATAAGAGAATTGCAGTCATGGAAACTAAATTTCATTATAATTGTTTTTATGAAGAGAATAGTAAACAAAAAGTAGGATAGAAAAGTGTGTAGGAAATATTGGTTGATGTCTAAATTAGATACTTAAACTGGTTTGTCCCCCTCTGTGCTGTAATGGGGAAGAGCAGGAAAGCACAAGACACACAAAGGAGTTAAGCTGGGAAATAGACCTGCATGATGTCCAATTTCTGTGATTTTAAATACTGAATATACACCTGAGAGATCTTTCATTTTTTGAGTTTTATAATTAGACTTCTAATTAGCTACAGAATCCACTTTATATTACAGATTGGGTAGTTCTCTTCTGTAAGACTTTTTTTTTCCCTTTCTGGAAGTTGTATGCTATAATCTTTCTCTTAAATTGGCTAGTCTTATGTACAGTGTGAAATAAGAATTTCTGATAAACCTGTTTCCTGTCCTTTTACACTGTACTTTGCAATCAAAATTTTTTTTTAAGATATGATTTTATACAGGAAAAAATTCTGCCATTTTGTAGCTAAGGCACAAAGCCCAAGAAGCATAAGAGTATAATTCTGGCTTTTTCCACCTTGAATAATCACGTCTCCACAGAAAATGCCCCAACATCCATTCAGTACTTCATGTTGGGAACAAAGTGCTCTCTGCAGAGAGAATGCCAAGGACAGATGTCCTGGGTGTACTTGAACATTGGCATTCTGTTTCCTGGGAGAGCCCAGGCTGAGTGGTGATAGTCCTTACTATGTTTAGAGCGTGCTGTTTGTGTTCTGTACGCCAGATTTGTATGTGTGATGCTGTCCGTTCACTAAAGCTGCCAGACAGTGCATCTGTGTCACACAGTCAGATTAGACTGCTGTAGGTATGAAATAATTAAGGACTCCTATTCTGCAGCATGAAGTTACTTGAAATACTTAAAACCTAGTCAGTTATGTAGCTCAGAGGCAGGGAAAAGCTCCTGTGAAATGTAAGAACTGGCTGAAAGTGAACATAAGCAGAGGAGATCTGTTTGTTCCATTAACATATCTAAATGTTCTTGAATTCTGGGTGGAGCTTCCAATCATGCAGCTGTCCATTTTCTTGAAAGGAAAGAAAAGGATCCTATTCTCTCCTATATGAATGATCTAGTATAAAGAAGAAAAGAGCAAGTAATGAACAGACTTGTGCTAATGGCAGAATTTTATTTTCCAGTTCATCTTTGCCACACAAAATAGTCTTGCAGTCTGTCTTTCGGACCACCAGTTGGTACAGCATACTGAAGAACATACAATGGATTATATTCTAGCTTTGTTCTTAACATTATGTGCAGCTTATTGTGTACTCCCTTGTTAAGAAAAGCACTTTAACCTATGTCCCTTGAAGGGGTGGTGTTCCAGTATGCACTTATTCAGAGTTTTGGCACATAGATTCAGAATACTGTCTTGAAAATTTTAGTAACATTTTGCTTTGGACTTGCAGATTTTACAGGCTTCTCACTTCCTTTCTGTCATTTCACAGACACCTAGTTTGCATGTCTGCTCATGTCCAGAATTGTTTGGCTGGGCTGTTTGGGTGCTGCCTTGTGTCCAGCAGAGACTGATCCAGTTTCTTGGAATATGCTTCATTCAAATCATATTAGGCTTACCATGAGACATCACTTAGTTATGTAATTTTCTTTCTAAAATACAATGATTGAAGCAATATCTTGCTGCTCCTGAGACCTTTAGCATGAAGTAGTGGCTGTAGATTTTTCGAGAATCTGATTTCTTCTTTTGACCAAGGCAACTCAAAAGAAACACGTCTTGTCTTTAAGTCTTTCTCTGCATTGAAATGTATATCAGTCTTTAATTCTTCTAGTCTTTCTTCATTCCTAGTTATTAATCCTACCAGGAATGTTTTCTGTTACTGAGTAAATTGGGGAGGAAGGGTAAGTAGGCCAGTATTTCCATTATTCCTGTTGCATAATAGATCTGCTTCTCTCTGACTGTATTATGCATGACTGACCTTCCGTTTGGGGCTGGTTTATTAGACTTCACTTCAAGTATTCGTCAACAGTTACTTTGTCAGTCATGCTGGGCCTTAAGTATGAATCATGTTCAGAGGCTGAACTGCATTTGTACATCCTGAGCACATTCACTCCTTGGTGCACAGTTGGGAGACCTGTAAGAGTGGGTGGCCTCAAGCTGTAACTTCTTTAAATCTCATTGACAGGTGGAAGAGAAATGCTGCTTGTGAAATGTCTCGGGCAGGAAAATAGTGAAGAGTTTCAGTAGCTTCAGTGGGTTTTTGTTTGCTTTCTACTTAATAAGAGTGAATTAAAAAATGAGAATAGTAAGACTACCCTAGCTCCCTTTTTAAGAGTAGTCTATGCAAGTTAGTGCTAGTATTGTGGGAGAGATGCTTTTACTGTGGTAAGGAGGAAGTGTGAAATATCTCCTCTTAAGAAAGCCTGCACGGGTGACAGTTGTTTGCTATAGCAGATAGATAGATAGGTATGAGTTACCTTAGGCAGGAGAGGGATGGAAGGTACAAGAACCATTGTTACTGATTACTGGGAGGCAGGAGTGCCAGTGGAATTGTTTGAAGTAGCAAGCTGAATCTGTAGTTGAGTAGCACCTGCATCTCAAAAAATCTGTCAGGCATTGAGCGGAGACTGCTCAGTACTTGGCACTTCTGAGAATCTAGCAACCTAACTTTCCATCTGAGTTTTGAGAGGCTTCTAACATAAGGGCCCTAACTTGAGAAGCCACAAGAGACTGCTGTATTGAATGTTTTCTGCCTTTTAATGGACTGTGTGATTTAACAAGTAAATGAAAAGCCACACAGTGACATTAATCTCTAGTCCCCACTGATTTTAAAGTGCTAATCCCCAGACTAGTTTGTATACAGATGTTACTACTTGATTTATTTGTTGTGAAGAAAACAAATTCATGGAGATTTGCTGAAATTTCTCATTGTTAACAGAATTGTTATGGAAGAAAAAACACTTACTGTCAAAATTTTATTTACCTTCAGATAACCTAGTCTAGAGAATGATTTTGCCATCACATACTCTCATAAGTACAATGATTCTTTTGCTTCTGTACCCTCTTTCTTTAGCTCTCCATCTAGCTCCTCCATATCTACTGGAACTATCTTTGCCTGTGAATATTTAGATATATTTCAGCAAAGCTTTTTAATGTAGTAGGTTATCTGTTGTGCTTTTACTTTCCCTTCTTTAGATGTTTTTGTTTAAAACCAAACAAATCTCCCACCCAGTTATTTTGTATCATATGTAAGCTTCAGACCTGTTTCATAAGTGTAGTTTCTTTCGCTCTGCCTTGCTTCTCCTCCTTCTCTTCCCCCATTAGAACACCAGCCGTTCCTGTTACCCCTAAAAAAGCACTAGCCATTCCTGTTACCTTTTTGCCTCTTCCTTTCTGCTGCGTATATGTCAAAATAGCTGTAGTGGTAGGCACCACTGTGATGATTCTGTTAGTTGGACCCAGCATTTGAGAATTTGAAGGCTGATAGACAGTGTTACATTGCCAGTCCTTTGTGGGGTGGTACTGGATAAAGACTGTAACTACTTCTGTTTTTAAAGCCCAGGAAAAAGTTGATAGCTCTGCAAATACTGACTGCAGTACCATTTATGGGGAAGGGAGTTGGTATGTGTTACAAGTTACAGAACGGTTTGGGTTGAAAGGGATCTTTGAGGTAGTACTGGAGACTCTTGGATGCTCTTTTTTGACATATGTATTGGTCCTATATATTGGTTTGCTGTGACTAGTAACCCCTTGTAAACAGATATCTAATTCCCAAGTATAAAGTCTTGTTGCAGAAGAATCTCTGTTATATGTCCCAGAACAAACTGTTACAAAAGCATGTGCTTGTTCCAGTCTCTAGAGATTTACATACTTTCGTTTCCATATGTGTTTAAAGAAGTCACGTAGCATCTACTCACCGGAAGCTTTACAATAGAGTAGCACTGCAGCTATTGCTAATTTGGTAGTTCAAGCTGAGCTCAAGTGTGGAAGTGGTTTTTTGTTTGTTTCATTGCTTTTTTTTTTTTCTCTTTTTCATATAGCTGAGAATCCTCTAGAAGCAAGATTCACATATATCCAGAAATAATAGCTTGTTTTGCAGAAACCAGTGATAATTCTCAGGGTGTGTTCAGTAATACAGTTACGAATATCATGCAGTTACGAAAGAAACAAAAGTCCACTTGATGAATTAAGAATAGTAACTTCTCAGAAAAGCTTCTAAAAGACTTTTCACTATCTCATTGTTGTGTTATTAGTAGTTGTACGCTTAAAGAGTACTTAATTTTTAAATAAACTGCATTTTCAATATTACAGTAAAATAGGATATTCATCAAGAAGTGAAAGAAGGGGTTTTAGGCTACTATTTTCAGAATTTTTGCAAAAATCCTAAGCACTGTGCCTTTTTCCATCAGAATACCAGTACAGAATTAAAAGTTGATGACCACTATGCACTGACTGGTTATTACTGGTGTTACCAGCACTGCCTAATGTTGCAGCTGTCTGGGATATCAGTGTATTACAAAGTAAGTTAAATCAGCATATTTTTTGAGAGCAATAGCTTTGTGCACATCTCACTACAGCAGTTGGAATGCTTGAGGTATCTATCTAGCTATATAAAAATATACACACCCGCTAGTTATTTTCAAGTGTTCAATAATGGATGTACTAGTGACTTAAAAAGAAGATTCACTTGCTTTTGACAGATGTCAGCATTACTCACTACATTGCATGTTCAAGGACTGCAGTTATTTCAGCATCACTCTGTGTTATTCTACTGCTCCTCTCTTAATCCCTCTTTATTTTTCTAGTTACTTCTGCCTTGTGGGCTGCCTAATATAAAATATATGTGGTGTTTGTGTTGTTTTTTTTTCTTCGACTCTAGCTGATGTATGTCTTTAACATGGAAGTCGAAGTTCTTTCCAGTAGTTGTTCTATCATCCCAATTACAGACCTGTGCAACAGGAGGGGGCAAGAGAGATATGAGATAAGGCTAGATAAAAGAGCAGGTGGAATCAAATAATGAAATACATAGTATTATGATAAAACAACGGTACCGGTACCATTTCTTGGTCTTATTTTGTTCCTGCTTTAAATATTTATGATATACTCAATGATGGAAGAAAGCCCACAGTTGTAGGTTAAGAAAAAAAATAAACCTTTTGTTGTACTAGAACCATTTCACTCAGGGTTCTTGAATAATATCAGTTGTATTCTTCAGGATTAAATGCTTTACACTGAACTGAGACAGTTAACTGTAAATGTGCTGCTTTTTCAAAATGTGAACTTTTGTTTCGTTGAAAGCAGTTAGGTTTGCTCAATTCTGTCTTTCTTTGTGCCCTTCAGAAATAATGAGAGTCAAAGACCTCAGTAGAGCTACCAAGGGGAAACACATGAGGGAAGCTCTAACCTGTTTCTCAAAAAGTTACCATGAACTAGATTATAGGTGTCCTTTGTTAACACAGAGTTAAAGCTGCATGCTTCTGCCTATGGCCCTTCCAGTCCTAAGTCACATTTGTCAGATCAGGGGACAAGTACCAACCTTTTGGTTTCAGACTGTATCTGGAAGTCATCATCCCCTGACTGTTCAGGAGTGCAGTAAGTGCACAGCCTTGCCAGCATGCTCTGGTAATCTTACTGGCAGGAAACAATGGAATTCATATTGCCTTCTATGGAGACTTGGTTTTCTTGGAGCTGGCACAGATGCTAGATGTTTCCTCCACTGTCCACTTTACTACTTTGTAAAGAGACAGACTTTCAGGTACAGGACTGCTGATTTGATGACATTAAGTGAAAAACTAGTCTGTCCTTCAGTCGAGGCCTAGATAAACTGTGATTTCCTTTCCACCTTTTGCTGTGTGGTCTGACACCCTCTGTGAGAATGCTTTGGTATTCTATTTAATCTCTGCATATGCTATTAATGTAGAACTGATAGTCACTTCATTAATGTTTACATGTAAGACGTACATGAAATAAATATTCTGTCTCCATTGCAAACTACTTATTTGTACATAGCCGCAAAAACATACTTCATGAATTGTTGAGTGTTCATACTCAGGGTTCTCATGAAGAGTTAATGTTGTTCTCTTCTCTAATAATTTTCTGCTCTTCAGCAGTGAATTTTTGTCCTGAGAAGAGAAATCCAAAATAAAAACAATTAATTTTACTTGTTTTCTTTCTTCTGACACCAGAAATGCTAAACAAGTTATTTTTAGGAAATTGCTGACAATATTCTGGCATTTACAACCAAGAAGATACCAAAACCCATCCAAGAAATAATGTTTAAATATTCTGAGTTTGATTTATCTAACTATATTTTCTGAATGGAAACAATGCTTATATCTCTCTCCTTCACAAGTGTACAGAATGAATCCAGATCATAATGCCAATACAGATTTAAATTAAACCATAGGATGGTAGTTCAGTGTGAATGAACAGTGATTTAGACCACAGCACAGTATGCTGATTTGGTCATTGTGTCCTTTTCTGTGTTCTGTCTTCAATCTGTATGCCCCAGAGAGGCCACATCTCTTAAACAGAGCTCTTTCCAAAAGATTGGTTTATTAGGAGACTGTTCTCACCAGTTTTAAAAATACAGGTCTCGTCTCAGTCGTTCTTAAGTTGAGCTGCAGTGTGAGCTCCCCACCAGGTCATGAGTCAAGACTGGATCCCAAATGAGCAGCTTCTGCAGAGTATCCCTGGAAGAAGGGAGCAAGCTGGTGGTGGCAGGTAGCTGAGCCAGGGCACTGTGCCTTCTGCAGCTCTTCATGTCCGTGGTCACGTCTGGCGAAGGCTCGCCGCCTGCGCTCTGGGGGGGAGAGGGGGGAACACTCTTATCTGGCAGCTCCGAGGAGCAGATAATGAAACCCTTTGTGTCCCCCTCTAGAGACATGTGCTTCAGCAGCAATGAGCTGTGCAGCTGCAACCCTGGCAACAAGGGCCTGGAGAAAAGAATGAGGGCAGCTTCCCAGCGCAGGATGGCCGGAGGGTTAAGGATGAGCGAATTGAACGGGTAGCAGAGTGTTTAGACGAACCTGTGTGCCTGTTATTCTTCCTAGGGATATGTATCTTTTTGTTTTAATTTTGACCCTTGGACTGAAATATATGCATGTGTCTTTTAGTACATAGATAAATCAATGACTAAAGGCTTGCCAGTTTCTTTGTTGCTTTTAAGAGTCTTGATAGTGCATTTTCTGGAGAATTCACAGTGCTGTTTGGTACAGCGCAAACAGTTCATTGTTGCCAGTTAAAGAGCAGGAAACAAGTCAGTTTGAGCTGATTTTTGTAGGTGCACAAAATCCTTAAAAATGCAATGGTTTAAGAAAGGAATTTATAAAATGTACTAATTCAAAGGATTATTTAAAATTGGTACTTCTAAAGTGGTTATGCTTATTGTGACAGATGTCTTCTAGAGAAACTGATGTTAAATATTTCATTTTTAAGGTGCAGCAATCTGATCTATTTCCCTGGGAAGTTCCATGAATGAGTTGAGGATAGCTACTGATGAGAATACGATAGGCTTCATTAATTACCTAGCTGTGGGTAGCGATTCACAAGCCACAGTTTGGGCTGCACGTCTGGGAGAGAGGGGGCATTTGTTTGAGGGAGGGACTGAATAATGAATACCTTAAACCAAATGATCTGTGTCTGAGTGGCAGACAAAGAGGGCTTTGGGGCAATGACTGATTATTCCGTGTGAAAAGACCACAACCATATCTGGCCTGCATGCTGAATCTCGCATGCGAGCCGTCACTCCTTATTTCTCCAGAGAAAAAGGGGAAATCAAATCTGCTTAGGAAGCAAGTGCACCTTGCCACTGAAAGTGTTACTGACTGCATGATGCTCATCTAGTTGCTATAATGAGGAATGGTGATGAGGAAATCTTGGTTTAGTTCTGTTTTGTAGTCTTTTGACAAATGCCGTATGTATTTTTTAACAGGTGACATACAGATGTATGTACATACAGATGTTTATTTCATACCTCCTAGATGCAGTCTGTAGTGTTTGTCCTACAAGCTTATTTTAAGTCACATCCCAGAGCAAAAGGATCAGCAGATGTGGTGATTCCTGGATGTTCTCTGCTCGGGCCAAAATGCTGACCTGAGGCATTTGCAAGTCCAGGACCACATTCACATCCACTGGCTGTGCTACACAGGCGCTATTATCCTGCACACGAGCTGAGTGAACAGCTACAATATCATCATGTTAAACTGTTCAAGCAAGGTTTAATAAAGCTTGGTGGTAGGATGAATGAATTTCTGATTTCTTGGTCTCTTTTTTTTT
>VZRX01004142.1:25107-47108 GCA_013398075.1 Notiomystis cincta | reverse complement strand
TTTTTTCTTTTTTTTTTTGCATCTCAGCCCTCTCAACCTGGGCACTGAAGATGAATGCTAAGGAGAACATACTCCTTTTGCTAGGTATATTTGTTGACTTGCTGTGAAGTGCAGAGGGAAAGGTCAAGTGTTAAAATGCTTGGCAATACCTGACCTCTCAAATTGTAGAATTCTCTGTATTTTTTTGTGAGGGATAGGAAAAACGAGGGAATTTTTGGGGGCTGGGAGAGGATTTGAGGCTGTACTTAAATGCTTAATTTGGTAATTTTATCTTGTGCTCTTTTCAGAAGTTGCTAGTGAAATCAAAGCTACAGATTTAAAGTTTGACATCCTCTTTAACAGTCCTTTTCCTTTATTTGAGAAGGAAAAACATGTTCAAGAGCAACTGCAACTTTTATTTAAGTGCATACTTCTTACACCTTAATCTTAACTTTCAGATAAAAATTGTTATCCCAGGCTAAGGAATTGGTGTGTGGTTTTCGGGTTTTTGTTCCCAAATATACAGAGCGAATCTTTGTAAGCAGATACAAGGAAAATGGCTCTCACCCCACCCACGCACAAAAAAGGAAAAATGAACAGTTGTGTGACATTGAGGAGATAGGACCTTGTTCAAAACAGAGAAACTTTGTATGGTGAATTGAATTGTCTCCATGCAGCTGTTTGACAATTCAGTCAAAGTAGTTGCTTCTTTCATTTATTTACTTAAGTCAATTACACATGCAGATTCAATTGTACCCTCCAGCAAAACTCTTAATGACTCACCAACAGATCTTTCACTGGAAAGGATTATACAAATGAAATACTATGATTTTAGTAAATAACTCAAAACAAACAAACAAACCCAGACAGAATTAAGACAAGTGTAAAGGCAGGAAACACCTTTGTGTTTCTTCTGTGATGGAGAGGCTTCCAATGAATTTTACAGCTTAGCTTGTCATGGTGTAATGGAGCTTCACAGCAGTTCTGTAGCATGCAGACAGGACACTCACCACAGAGTTTATGAATGTCAGTATGAAGGTATTTACCAGTTGTAACTACCAAGTGTCTGTTTCAAAGATACTACAATGTCCTTTTCAAAAGTGTCTGTAGAGGTTCTTAGGAGTTCAAGGTAAGTGGAGATGGGGGGAAGCATCTCCATAGAACTAAAGAAAATAGTGCATCTTCTCTCAAAGTCAAAAAAATCTCTCATTGTACCTCTTTTGTGAAAGGCAGTGTGCTAGTTTGGGTTATTTTTGTCTTTCAAAACTTGTCTAATGCCTGTTTTGTGGTCATTTGCTGCAGTAGTTCTTGAGAGAAGATGAAGCTGTTGTACTAGTCAGTGGTCTCTATCTCTAAATTGCTGCAATGAGGGCATGGGACAAGTCCTCTGTGAGACTAGGTCTGTGTTTTGAAAGGGAAGCATGTGCTGACCATGGCAGTACCAGTAAAAGTAGTGGATTTGTATATTAGGAAATGCTAATGATTTGTCTTGTTTCTCCATAATAAGAGTTGGAGCCAGGATTGTGCTTCTGAATATATGTTTACCTTGTGGGCTAAGGAACTAAGAAGTTGCCAAGAGAAATAACTGTTTAAGTTTACCTGTCAGAAGAATAGAACAAGACACCAGATGGTGAGAATAGTGTAGAAGGTTCTGGAAAAGCATTTCTTTTCCAGGCTTAAACTTGAAAGCTGATCTGAAATCCATCAAGAGGTAAGCTTTGTAATTTAGTGTGCTGTCTGTGGCTTTTTGGGTCTTGAAGAAACCTAGCAGTCCTTTCTGATACAAAGAGCTGCCGTGGTTGTCACTGCCATTTTCTATATGGCTTTGTCATGTGTTTGAAAAAATTGCCTGTTGTGTTGGCTGTCTGAAAAATCTGTAGTTGATCTTGAGTAAAGGAACTTGTATTTCCCTATTTCAAGTGGGTAGATGGTTTTGATTGATATGAGAAACGCTTGAGTCTTCATGCTTATATTTATTGAGATTCTTACTCTGTGTAGAAGCAGCATTCTTTTCATAGTGAGGCAGCACAAGTATTATACTTCACATTTGTTATTCAGGAACTTTTCGAGTTATCAGCAGAAGTACTCCATGCCTTGTGATTGTTTTGGCATGAGAAATACTGTGGTCAAAACGTTGTTTATTTTTTAGGCTTCACTTAGGGTTTCTGTTTAGATCAGAAGGTTGGGAGCTAGAGGGAAGTATTCTGTGTGTGTATTTCATTTGCCTACCTGTTGGCAAGCAGGTAACTAACTAAAATAATGCAAGAGAAATTGCTTGGAGACAGTATGTCTCTGATCTGTATCACAATTGCTGATACTGTTTTCAAATATGTTTTCTTACAAATAATCTCATTTCCTCCCTTCCCTCCCTCCCAAACAAATTCTCCAGAGCTAGGTCTTTGTACTTGAAAGTGTTCATTCAGTGTGGATAAGCAAATACTGCCAGGTAACGTGATGACCAAATTGAAGTGCCCACAATGGGGCAAAGAATGTAACTTCATTGCTGTGCCATCTTACAGCAGTAAGATCTTATTTCATGCTGATAATATCTGCTGTAAGTAGATACTATTTTGACCAGTACAGAATTTAATATTTAGTGGATCATTTTTCCTTGCCACATGTGTTTAGTGGAGAAGTACAGATATTCTTGGGGAAGAAGAGAAAGCAAGAAGTAGATAAGAGAGAGGTGTGAAGAGTGTGCTGGGCTAGTGTGGAAACCTGGACAACACAGAGCAGAAGCAGAAAGCACAGCCTCCTCTATTAACAGGCCTTGTGGGGACATAAGGACTCCATAGCAAGAAGAACCTAGTTCTCTTTGAATGGCTGTTTTCACCATCACTGTGTGAAGGGGTGAACACAGCATGAAAGGGCTGCTTGGCTTGCTCCTCCTATTTCATTTTCCAACTTTTGGCTCCTACCCCTGCTGTCCCCAGGACTTAATATGCCTGCTTCACAGTGCAGAACCGCAGGAAGAACAGAGGCAGCACAGAAGGAAGAGCACTAGAGACTGAGAACTGTGCAGCTTGACACACCTTGAGGGAGATTGTTTTGTTTGTTTGAAATAGCAGCAGACGGATAAAAGTTGCACGCAGTTCTAACATCAGTTTCAGTCTTAACAGCTGCATCCTAGTGCAAGTATCTTGAGGAATATGCCTAGTAGTTTGGGGGTCACTTTTCACAAGTTCTGCATCTTCTGTCACTCTGGTATCTTTATTTCTTTGAGATTTGAGCTGTGCCAGTTAGATCATCCCACAGAAGCTAGATACATAGACAAGAACAACAGAATATTTATTAATTTTTTAGAAAGTCAAAAGATACGGAATGCATCCATTGCCAAAATGTCAAGATAGATAGATTGTGAAGTAGGGAAAATTACTTACAAAGCCTTGGCTAATTTATTTTAAAAGAAAACAGTATGTTGTATGTCTTTACTTGGAATATCATTCAAAATGAAAATAATAGTAAAAGTCTAGTAATGTGTGATCTCCCCCAACATGCACACCTTCCAGATATTTATTTCTACTTCTTCCTGTAGCTTGCCTTTTCAAAAGTGAGGAGTAGAGAAAATGTTCTTTGAGAAAGAGGAGGGAAAAAGTTAAGGGGGAGGGGTGAGAAAGTGCTTGTGAACTGTAAGGAAGGGGCATATTTTTCAGTCTTAGATGGCTTAATCACCAGAATAACTTTCTAAGGGCACTAATGGATACTGCATCATTTGTTTTCTTCAAATGGCATTTGAATGCCTATTTTAAAAAAAAATTACACAAATGGACTAGAGATTCAAGATCTTCAATTATTACTTTAATATCTCTTTGTGTAGAGTGTTGGTTAATGGTGTTGTGGAGGCCTTTTCGGACCAGAGGCACACCTGTCCATTTATCACTCTTCCTATTTGAAACTAGAAATTCCAAAGCAGGCTATCTTTGATTAGTCTGGAATTTACCTGCACAAGGAATTTTCAAACTTCAGGGAGGTTTTTTTCTGCCTCTTAGTTTACAAAATAAAACAAAAAACATCCCAAAGAAACCAACCAAAAAAACCCAAACAAAAAAAAGAAGGCTGAACATTTGGGTAAATACAAAGCAGTACAAGGATATTAGTGGCCACAAATCAACCACTGACTTAAGTATATATTTGCTTGTTTTAAAAATCTTTCAACTTAATAATGCTTGGCAAAGAGCAGTTATGCAAAGAAATGCATTTCTAGCAAATATATCCGTCAGAAAACAGGATGTTACTCCTTTTCCTGGTAATTTCTGTATATCAGTATTAGTAACTAAGTCTTCTTTCCAAAGTGTATTTTGGTTTTTTAACCTGTTTTTCTTGTGCAGCTTGTCTCACTTGCAAGGCTTCTGACTCTTACTCATAATCTCAATCTATAAGTATAAAGTCTGCATCTTGAGAAAAAAATTAGGCATTTTTAAATCTTGTTATGTCATATGAGAATCCTTTTAAAAAATAATACAAAATTCTTGTGAATTGCACTAACCCTTATATTAATAAACAGTGAGAAATGAAGTTTTACCTGGTGCAGTTATAGTCCTGTATTGTTGCCTATTTGTAGCAAAGAGAACAAATCTTCTTTCATGTTTTACATGGTGTGTACCTGGCGAGTAAGCATTGATAACCCTAACATCCATGTATGTGTTCTATTAATGTTACCTAAAGAACAGACTTGCTGTATCCATTAGGGATTTTTTAGATGGTTGTACAATGAGTTTTGTCAGAGAGCTGCTGAGGATACTGCAGAGCTTTTATAAATACACAAGGTTGACATAAGGAGAATGAAACTCCTAGGAGTACCTAAAACTTAATAAGTATATACTCTTAACTCCTTGTGTAAATATTGTAATTTTGCCTATCTAGTGGAGGAGTAGTTTCTGTGGACACTGCAACTACTGAAATATATTCATACTATATATCCTCACTTCAATCAGTCTTTTCCACTTAAAGAAGGATTAAACCTGTTTTTTTCTTAAAATTACATTAATTGAGGAGCAACATGTGTTACTAGTAGACATGCAGAGGACCACTTGTTATGTTTCTTCTGAGCAGTAAAATTGTATAACTGAAAAGATTCCCTTCAAAAAGAATGTAATTTTGTCATGAAATTATCTGAATATGTCTTTATAGTTGTATTGCTAGAATGCAATGAAAGCAGATACCAAGGCAGATGTGTAGAGGTTTTTTTAATCCATCACAGATTAAAGTAATCAGCAGTGCATATTCATATGCATATGTGTATGTTTTTTTTGTCCAAGGCATACTATTTAATGAACTGCAGAGTTCTGTGAGCAGAGTACAGAAAAATGTTTGCTGAGGCATATATTTATTGCTTTCTAAGAAAAGATAACATATTTTACTTTTGTTATGTCTATTCATAAAATTGTAAAAGATTATCATACAGAATTCCAAAAACAATATTTGTTGGCCTGTTGAAAGGGTCTCTCTCTTTAGCATCTCTGAGGAGTTCCAATGCCCCACCTCCGTGAAAAGATACACATTGAAATCCATACAATTGTGGAAATGTGTTTGCTTAGAACAAAGTTAACTATGAATGTCCTTTGCTGTCTAAAATACAATTGCTGCATGCCTTAGTTTCCCACACCCATAAAGAGGAAGAGGTAGGGAGACTTCCTTAAAACCTATACCTGCCATGAGCCTCCTGTTTATTTGTTTGTTTGGTTTTAGCAATTAAACTAATTCCTGTTAAATACTAGAAATAGAAGTCATGATAATTGATTATACTGAAAGATCCATAAATATATATATGTGTGATGGTTTTTTACAGTAACTACCAGCCTTTGCTGTATCTCAAAATCAACATCACAAATTATATCAAAGAACTGGACCTAAAAGGATGAATCATGCCTGTGTTAGAATGCTGGGAATATATAAAGTTCAGGAAAAAACTACAGTTTGCTTCCCTGCTTGGTACTATTTCTCAAAGTTTTGGCCAAGTTTTTCAATCATTACTGAATCAATTTTATTTTTCTGGTAATGTAGCTTTTTAACATCCATTAGGGACCTTTTCATTTCTTCCCCCACTGAATAATGTGCTGAAACTACCACTGCTTGCCTACTGAGACTGTTGTACAATTCAGAAAAAAAATCCAGATAATGCTTCTTTGATAATAGCTTTCTGTTTTTTCCTCTATACCATTTAACTTGGGTAAATCGATTAAGTTTGTATTAGAATAATAAGGGGTGCCTGGAGTCTGGGTGTCAGAGTACAGAAGTACTCTTTTGCAAACCTGCCTTAGAAAGTAATAACTCAGTTATATCAACAGTGTCATTTGTGTTTTGGACATATTGATTATTTTTCTAATTAAAGTTATATTTTATTGCTTCCATCTTTCATCTGAAAGCATGACCATGCAAATAAAAACCTTCTTTGTTTGATAAAACTTCTTTATTTGATAAATAAGCTACATAACTTCATCCCATGTTTATCCTTTGTAGTTTGACTTCTATTTTTTTAATTTATTGGTGAAAACACTGTACTGGTCTCTTAATTGTTCTCAGTGATTAAAAATACTCCATTAACAGAGGACTTCCTAGCTCGTATAATCTCAATCAGAAAACCACATCTATGCTCAGCTTAGGCACCTCTGTTTCCCTTCAGAGCAGCAGTGTCTTGCTGAAATTGGTAGACAGGTGTCATACAAGGTGTCTGAGTTGGCAGCATGCTCAGAGCTTGTCTGTGATATGTAGAAGCTATTGACAATTGAGTCGATATGTTGCAGTAGATGACATTTATGAGTACTGTGCTATTGTAAAGCATTTACTTAGGCCAAACACAAAATCTCTTAAGTCCCTATTTTTTGTTGTTGTTACAATTATATGGAAGTATTTATTTTAGTTTTGACATATTGCAGCTGTGATTTGTTTGTGCTGGATAGCAATACACTGTATTTTTTAGGAGGAAAAACACTTGTCTGACTAATTTTTAGCTAGGCCCTATGGCATCACTCTGCTTTGCAATTACCACATCCTAAAAACAAAGTTAGATCTAGCTCTGATTGCCCAGCTGTCAGCCCTACAGAGGTGGCCATGAAGGGGTTGAGGTACAAGAATGTGTGAGGGGTGGGGAGACATTTGGGAAGGGGCCCAAATACTCTGAGGCTGGGCCAGTGTGGGTCATGTGTGTATGTGGGAGTGCAGCAGCTGGTTCAGGCTCACTTTCTGTAGTCTGCTCCAGGATTCTGCAGCTGACACTGCTCTGCTTGTGCAAGTCAGCTCCCTGACATAACACTTGGCATCTCCAGAGGTGCCATCATGGGATGTGGATGAGGTGTAGTGCAATGATTATGCCTGAAATCACATCTCAGACAATTCAACACTTATTTCTTCTGTAGGCACAGTGTATGTAACAAAGGGCAGATCTAGTCTCATATCCAGTGTGTTCTTCATTGCCTTCTTTTTCCCCCTTTTCCAGAATGTTTTCTGGTTTCTTAATTAATAAATCGGTCTCTAATCTATGAATTGTGTTGAGAACAGACTTTGAAAGGCAGAAGTTGTTCTGTAGGAACATGACTAACTGAAAGCTTAAAGGAAATAAGTAGCAAATGCTGTCTTGTTCTTGAGCTAAATAATTAAATACCCTTTTGTGAGGGCAGGGAGGATTATGGTGTGATTCTTTGTGAGCTATTTGGCTGGTTAAGATTTTTTGGGAACGTCTTTTGTTGTTGTGATAGCTACTTACTAATTCAGTATTGAAGAGCTGTCTGATCAGTCCAAGAAAATGAACCTGGTAAGAAGAGCTGCGCACGTTATTAATTTCTATTTGATGAATTGGGGTCTAATTAAGACTCCAGATAGCACAAGCACTATGTTTGACTCTGCATTCACAACATCTATTTCTGAACACTGGTAGCAGGATACAGAGTAGAGTTTTTTGAGCTGCACTTAATTGAGAACCAGATAATTTTGTTGTGAGTTGGATTTCAGCATACAGAAAACAACTTGTGCCAACAAGAAGGTTAATAGTTTACCTTCACAGTCCCTGGATTAATTGATGAAACAATTTTATATTATTTAAATCCTGTTTCAAAGGTGTATTTAGTAGCTGACATGACTCAGCTTTGCAAATGTCATGTACTGTCTGCAGTGAATATAATTTTTATTGTGTGACATGAGCTTAATCTAGAATGTATTGGGAAAAAAATAATACAAAGGGTGTTTCTAGTGCAAAATATGCTTATGAGCAAATGGAAAACATTTTTAAGAAAGAGAACTAACAGCAGATGCATCAAAGCCAGCTGGCTGAAGTACTTCTGCAGTCAGAATGAATGTAATGCAGGTGAAATGTAGTTTTGTTTGTGGACAGAAAAATAACACCACAGAAATTTACATATGTATTTTCTCCTCCGGCTTTTAAGAACATCAGCTAGCTGCAGTGAGGGTGCTTGCAGAGGTACATAGCACCCTTGAGGCTGTCCAGGGGGCTGGAAAGCTTTGTGAGGTCCCTGGCCCAGGGCTTGCCTCCCAGGGTGAAGTCTGGAGCTAGCTGGATGCCCAGTGGCTGCACACACCCACCTTCTTGCGCCCTCGGCCAAGAACCTGCTCCAGATCTTGCCAGTCTGCCTGTTGATCTGGGGATTGTCCCCTGCTGTCACACAGCCCAAATCTTAAACAAACCAAGTGCTTTTGCTTCACAGAAAACTTTCAAGCTAATGGTGAAATAGACATGACCAAGAAAGTTGTTATCTTGAGGCAGGGGAGAGACCACGTGCTGAATCCAGAAGTATCCTTGAAAGTTTCTCTGTGTTCTGGGTTTGGCTGTGTTCTGAGGAACAAAACAGAAAGTGTCCAGGTGTAATGTCTCAATCCTCTTATGCTTTTAATGTAACTTACAGAAAATACTTTGCATCACAGACAAAAGAGCATTCTTCAGTTGATAAATTGTATTTTTCACAACTTATTTCATAGGAATGTGGTTTTGACAGTTTAAAAATTGAGGTTTGGTTGATTTTTTTTTTTAAATAAAAAAAACCCAGAACTGAGAATGTCAGAGACCAATTTTTTTATGTTATGAAGCATGTTTTAAGCATGTTTAAATACATTCTGTTAGTAGGCTCTTGGATTAAGTTGGTTGGTTTATTTTTTGTGACATAGGATAATCTGCAATTTATTAGTGAATTGTTGCAGACTGAATTTACATCTATCAAATTATATCCTGTCTGTGAATATGCCTGTTTCTTAAGAGGATGTTTCTAATATATACTATACTTGTATTTCCTGTCTAGTGTATGACAGTACAATTTTGAAATTGTTAATGTAACTGGGAGTTCACTGTGGAGTTCAAATAAGTGTCATCCCTTGGTTATTTGGGCTTTTCACATTACTGATTTACTTCCTTATAGCGAGAATTTAGGAATTGAGATACATAAGACTTCTTTCATGTTTAATGAGCAATTACGGCAAGTTGTTTATGACTTTGTCAGCAGCTTTCAGTTTCAGGAGCTGAAATGAACCTGATTAGCATTTACTGGAATGTGTAAACTAGTTTAAATCCCGTAGGAAAAATGCTAAGGTATAGCCTTGACACCTTTATTCTAGGTTTTCCTCTCACTGGGTACCTGTCAATGTAGGTAAGCCATACACCACTGTGTGTGGGAGATGTTCCCTGTGTAAGCCAAACCATTTGAGATCTGCAGTGGTTTTACACTGGCTGTAGAACTCCAGGTGAATGTTGATCTTTCACGGAGATGTTGCCCACAGGACGTTTCTCAAATGGACATTTTTAACAGTAATAGCCTTTTTGTGGGTACACAGGGAGCACAAGTCAGCATTCCTTGGCAAGATAGGCAGTGCATTTCTGAGGAGACAATCTAGTTTCCTGTGGGTTCAGATTGCAGAACAGCAGTAACTGTTCTGCTGAGAATATGTACTTTGTTAAAATGTTTCTGGAACATTTTGAAACTCCCTTTCTTGTACAGGACTTTGTTTCTTAACTAGGTCGATAATTCTGGTATCTTCAATGAAATTGCATTTAATTGTTGAAAATTTGTGCACCGTGTATTTTTATTTTAGGCTGACTGTATGTACTTAGTTATTTTTCTGCATATGTAGGAAAGATGGCATAGTGTCTTTTGGGTTCAAAATTGGAAGGCTCTACCTGGTTTCCTGGTTTATTTTTCTAAATTTTAATAACTGATAATTGAACTTAATTTGGTAAAGTTATTCATATTGTCCAGTGTATAAAATGCCATATGGCAGGTTTACTTAGAGAAGTCATGGTTATAATGTTAACTATTAGTGATTAAATGGTGATCAAATTACTCTTAATCAATGATTGAATGGAAATTAAGCGGTAATTAATTAAGCAGCAATTGAATGCAAACTAAGCAGGGATTTAACCCCATTTTCAAAAAAGGTGAGAAGGACTGGTAACTACAGGCCTGTCAGTCTAACTTCAAAGTTACTGAAAAACATCTTAACGACACCGCAGTCTTTGGTCACAGCCAGCATGAGTTCGTGAGGGGAAAGATCTGCTTGGCAAACTTAATTTTCTTTTACGAGGTAACCCACCCAGTTGACCAAGGAAAGCCAGTTGATGTAATCCTTTTGGATTTACGTAAAGCTTTTGACACTGTCTCATGGTATCCTTCTGGAGAAAATGTCCAGCCCACAGCTGGATAAACACATCATGTGATGGGTGAGCAGCTGGCCCATGGGTCAGGCACAAAGGGTTAAAGTGAATGGGGTGACATCAGACTGGTGACCTGTCACTGGGGGGGTTCCATGGGGCTCCATCTTAGGGCCAGTGCTCTTTAGTGCTCTTAAAATGGTCTGAATGCAGACCATTGAGTAGGCTGCATTACATAAACTAACCATACTAATTACACTAAATTAAGAGAAGCTGTGGGCTCCCTTGAGGGTGGAGAGGCCCTGCAGAGAGATCTGGATAGACTGGAGAGCTGACCAGCCATGTGAAACATAACAAGAGCAAATGCCAGATTCTGCATCTGGTCCAAAGTAATGCTGCCTGAATATACAAAATGGGGAGCAAGAGTCTGAAGAGCAGCTGTCCAGAAAGAGAGGTGCAAAGAGATCTGGGGCTTGAACTTTATTTAACAGCATGCCCTGGCAGCCAGGAAGGACATCAGGTGTCCGAGGGGCATTAGGAACAGCATGGCCAGCCGGGCAAGGGAGGGGATTGTCCCACTCTGCTCTGAGCTGAGGCAGCCTCACCTTGAGGGCTGGAAGCTGGTTTGGGTGCCACAGTTTAAGAACATAAAGCTATTAGAGAGTGAAGGGGGATCAAGACAGTGGAAGGTCTCGAGGGCAAGACTTCTGAAGTGGTTAAGTTGAGGTCACTTGGTTTGTTCAGCTTGGAGAAGAGAAGGCTGAGGGGTGACCCTATCACAGTCAGCTCAGAGTGCTTCTCTTAGCTCATGGTAAGACATGGCCTAGATTCCTTAGTTCTGTGAAAATATGGCCTAGCAGAGTTTTGCACAGCAGGACTGACTTCTGTCTGTAGTTACATTTTTTTCATACTCCGTGGAGGTAAACATTTTTTATCAGTAATCTGTGGTCAAGTATTTATTTTAAAGAGTAAAGTAAATACTCAAATTCAGCTTAGTATTAAGGATCATTTGCAGTGAATTTCAGCTTGGGAAAGGGAGAAGCAAAGGGCAGTAATTCCTTTTAATTACTACGCATTATTAATGTGCATTACCTGACTTAAGCTGAAGTTTGAAGATTGTCACAAAAGAAGGTATTTTGCAAATGACAGTATTTCCTCTGTGATAAACAAGCCTGTATAGTACTGGTGTTATTGCTACTAATGAGATATGACTCTGTGCATGTGTAATGCCTTAGTGCGAGCAACTGTGGGTATAAAAAAATCAGAGGAGTTTCTGATTTTTCTCCCTTATCTAAATTTCTTTCTGTTCTGAAAAATGAGTGGTCCTTGCAGCAAAAACCCAAATATGCTGTTGACCTGAAAAATGTTATTTCATACTGAATGTAACTCTAATATATATACTTTTTTTTTACCAGGTGCCCCTAGAAACTTTTTTCAGTTTGTAGTTGTTCTTAATACAAGCTGGCTGGCTGAAGGTTGTAGAGGTAAAAGCTTGTTAGCTTTCTGGTTGGTGGTTTTCATACTTGCTGGATATAGCATGATAGCTTTAGCCATAGGAATGAAATACTTTATAATTATTGCTGCAGTTACTAATTGCAGGTTGTGTGTGTGGCTTTGTATGGACATGTGCATGCACATGCAGGCATAGTATTTAGTGGGTTTCTTGTATGTAGAAGTGGCTAAAAGGGGGTTATCTATGCTGTGGAAGCATAGAAGTTCTCTATGTGTACTTCACCGTGGCTGTATTTCAGTTCATTGTTTTATTTGTACTTGTTTAAGTGTTACAGAATTAGGGCACTTAATATGCATTGTGGCATACTTAAATTATGGTACTTGGACCAGATTTCTTTGTTGCTACAGATATGTCTAGATTTTCCTTTCCCTTAAGTGACTTAAGAAGTGTCTGGAGGCAGGGGAAAAAAACATTTATTGCTGTACACTGATAGAAAAAGATGAAACCTGACCCTCCTGTCTAGGCATCACTTTGCGCTGTGTATTACACAATAATGTGCTAGCTGATCTCTGGCTATTGGTGGAAAATAGGAAAAAGCCAAGCATTTTACCAATTTTCTTCTTCTCCACATGATCTGGTCTGAAACCTCATATAATGCTAGGGTAAGGATGTTTACATGAGTGTGTTTCTGACTAGAGCATTCTTTGAGACTTACCTTGTGAGTCTGCTGGGGCCACTCCACAGGCTTATGTTAGAGTGAAATCTAAAAAGGCCCAGTTAGTCCTTGCCACCTCTCACAGGTTCTGAAATTCCTTTGCTTTCTGACTCTGCCATATGCCCCAGTAACATCCTGCTTTTTCTGCCAAATTTGGGTGATATTTCTGCACCGTTTTCTGTCTGACATGGACTTCATGTAAAATAAACCGTGTTTAATGCACTGTTCTCAAGTGTCTAGCCAGGAGAAGCTGATACCACTTCAGACCAGTCAAACCCTAATTTAGACTTGTGTATGTGTGGTTCTTGTGTGAGTGCTCTTCAAATGAGCCAACAGGAACGGCAGTAGAAGTTGAAGGCAAGAGATGTCACCCGTGGTGACATCAGCTGCAGAGTGGCCATTTAAGTGAGGTCTGAAAGTACTGGGCAGTAGCAATAGATGGTACTGCTTCCTGGGAATTGGTAAAATTCCTGGGAATTGACAAAATGGACTGCATGAACTCACAGGCCGCTGCCTACAACTTCTGTAAGTACATATTCCAGAAATCCTAAATTCCACTTCTACTCTAGAGTGACCCACAGTATCTTTGAAAATGGGATTTGTCTTTTCAGTTTGTTTAAGCAATCTCCCTTATGCCTGCCATGTGGGTGCATATACAGAGTTCATGTCATCTAAACAAGCTAATAATAGAGAAATTATAAAAGGGCTAGAGGACAAATATTAATGACTGGTAAGGCCTTAAATGCTAGCAGATTAAAAATATGCAGTTCTGTCGTACTTTGAACAAAAGCCTACTTCTGTTTTGTTGTTTGCAAGCTGTGGAACTGAAAGTTAAAGCAGAGACATCCTGCTGATGCACTGTTCTCATTTGAAGCATGCCTTGTCACATGCCAAGAGGGCTTGAACAGAGATGATTCATCTGGCTTTTCAGATGGGCACACGTGAATCCTGGGTAGGGTCATGGGGTAACTGAGTGAAATTGACTTAGCCAGTCCCACAAAATGTGAGACTGCTTTTGCTTACTGCACTTGATCTCATGTAATTGTTTTGTGCTTGAGTGGGAGATGAAGAAGTGATGTCCAGGTATTAGACAAATTACTTGTAAGTAGAATTGCCTTGTGAATATTTAGGCTTTGACTTTCTTCTGTGATCTCAGACCCAGGGGGAGGTTGACAAAGCTTGGGGAAAAGAATGTACCGCTGATAGTGGACAAAAACAATGCAGAATTTATGTGCCACAAGGACTTTTGGCACAACTCCTAAGATAAGGAAGAAACTAATAAAGCAAACACAGCAACTGTGCTGAGACCAGCTCCAGCTGGGTAAAAACTAATTCTGGCAGAGGGAGACTGGGGCCACCAACTCACAGCCCACCAACTCAAGAAACCCACCCAGGCAGGAGAAAGTCTGAGGATTTGGACTAATTAGCATGAGAATCATTTAACCAGAAGAAGGTGAATACTAATTAAAATACTAATTGTAGCAAATGAACTGTGATTTCTAAATGTGATTTTTTAGAATGTATAAACAGTGTAAAGTTTTGATGATGAGGGAGCCAGCCTTTTGTGGGTTGCCACTTGGCTCATACTTTGCACAAAGTAGAATAAAAAAATAGATATCCCTTGTCTCAGTGTGTAAATTGGCACTGAAACACCAGGCATTTGGGACAACAGCATTGACAGCAATAATTTACTGATGTGCATTAAAATATCTTTAGATACAACTCATGTTGCAGTGCTGTTTTACAATGGCTGGGTAAAACCTGCAAGAGTGGTGTGCCATAGTGACATATTTTTTGACAGGAAGCACTTACTGTACTGGTAAGAGTTCTCCTCTGTGAACTTCTTGCACTTTCACTGACCTTTTCTCTTGTTCACACTTATGTTCACACCTCCATCCCGAACTTTCCTTGGAAATTGCTTTCATGTCTTAGTTTCCTGTGGTAAAAAGAAGATTATAAATGCTGTGAGTAATGCTTTTTATCTATTTTCAGATGAAAATCAGGTGAGGGTCCCTTCAGTATCTTTCATGGTTAGCCGTGTAGTACGTCATGAGCATAGACTGTTCCATTCTTCTTGATGCTGCACTGCTCTTAAAATGAGGGTCTCCCTGGGTGCCAGTGTTTAGGATTCCCCATCATTACTGTGGAATTAATAACTGGACATTCTTCAGGAAGATTTGTTTGGGGGTTTCTTTCCATTCTTAGGCAGGACAGAACATACTTATTTAATCTTTGGTTTGCCTTCCTCTTACTTAGTAAATAATTTTGGATTATCAGTTTCCTGTTGTCTTTCTGTATTTTCATAGTGCAGAGCTGTGAGATGTTCAGTGCTGTGGTTTCAGGAGAAGTAGGTGGCTGTCGGCTTGTAAATGTGGGGAATAGTATGAGCTATGAATTGGCTGTTTCAGAAAGATGCATTGAAGCCATATATATCAAAAGTAATTATTAATAAAGAGAGGAGGCAGCTATGAAATAGAACTGGATATGAAGATTTTAAATGTGACTGGTATGGTACTGTCTCATTTGTTGGTTCTGTGCACAAAATAAGGAGCTTTTAAGGGCTGAATCCCTCAGGTGAAATAAATAAGTGTAACTGACGGTCTAGCGGGTAAAACTCAGGCAGTTGGAGATGGAAGTGTGAAAAAAAAATGGGAAAGATGTTTAAAGGCTTTCTGCCTCCAAGGCCACAGCTTGCACTTGCAAATGTGTTTACTGTCACGCTTGGTGAGCTTTACTTGGCAGAATTGTGTGCTTTCCTGCTGTCCCCTTCTTTACAGCTCCTCATGCCATCAGCAACCTGACAAGGAAAACCTAGTATTTCTCCTTACAAACTTCTTGTGATTTCCTTCCTGTATCTATTGCTGCCCTCCCATGTATTATTCCAGGTGGGTACATTTATTGCAGGGGAGCTTGTGATGGCTTCCTACAAACTGAAAACACAAAAGCTGGAGGTGTTCCAGTGAAAGGATATGGTTGTTCCTAAAGCTAGACTCTGTTTTATTAGCAGAAACAACAATTTAAAAAATCACCCCATCTGTCTCCTTTAAGTAAGCTGTAAATAGTAACTTTATCCTATTATCCTGTTTTCATCAGTCTTTGAAACTTTTAACTCAGAAGCAGATTGCTCTTGCACTAGTAGTTGTTTATGGTTATTTGAAGTACAACCTATTTCTAAGTTGCTTAAGGAAGTATACTAATGAAAACCATTTCTGTATTATTTGGGGCAAAAAATAAGAACTATCTCCAAATGACCAGTAATCCCAGAATAAAGCTCTATAGTCTTACTGCTTTAGTAAAAATGTGCAATAGTGTATCACAAAGACATCAATACAGAGGCAGGACATACGCATTCAGGGTTTGAAAATGTATAAGGAAGTCTAACTCAGACTTTGAGGAAGATTGTTAAATGTCTTGAAACTAAACCCTAAGGCATTTGGGAGGGGTTTGAGGCAGAATTGACATGGGAAGATGATGAGGAAATGAAAAAAAGGATTTTAGCCTTATTCAGTCCCTGTTGATGGTGAATGTTGTCTTTTTTGTGGCAGAACATAATTGCTGCATTAAAATCAGTGTCCAAGTCCCCAGAAGTGTCTGTTCTGGTAGTAGGCACTAGAGGAAGAGGACTTCTGTAAGTGCAGTGCCCCGATGAAATAAAGTTTTTGATGCAAAATTCATGAATGGAGGCAGCTTTCTCTGTAGGTTGTCTTTGTTTAAAACCTCTTGCTCCTTGGACATTGTTTTATTTCAAAAAATGAGGCTGGCAAATGAATAAACACCTCTCACTTCATGTGTGAGCTGGAGAGTGTCCTCCAGTTGCTACAGCTGTATGTGTTTGTAAGTGTGCACAAGCACAACCTCTCTCTTGGTTTGAGCACGCCTTAGTCCTCTCCCCCCCTCATTTCTGGTTGCCACATGACTTTATTTAGTCATCACCAAGAGGAAATAGTGTGGCTGTAATAGAGATTTAAAGTGCAAAATGTGAAAGAAGTCTTATAAATACACTCAGAAATGATAATTTTCTACTTAGAGCTTGTAGGATTGAAAGAAATGATAGCTTTTCAAAGTCTTTAGGGCAAAAAAACCAAATCAAAATACCCATGTATTTCATGGACTAAATCTTCTACAGTAAGGATAACTTTAAAGTTTTTTCTTATTAAGTACTTGAGACTAAAATACTAGTAGTGGGCTTGGTTGTGACTTTATGCTTACATGTGCTTATTATGGCACATCATGTTGTGTCATGACATACCATGACATAGCATACTTACAACTTTTTGTTCATGATTTGCTTTTTTTTAACCCTTTCCCACCCATTTTCCTTAAATAGTAGTCTGAGCTTTGGAGTAAGCCTAGTTAAATTCAGGTGCTAACATCTGTAATTTTTTTTCTCTCTTCCTGTGGTTTTATTTGCTTCAAGTCATTGTCGAAGAGCGTTGTTACCACACTTCCTGTTTAAAGCCACAGTGAACGGTATACAGTCAAAGGATATAGAAAGTTCACACTTAAAAGGATGCTTTTTATAGATGCTTTTTTTAAAAGAGCAGGCTGTTCTCAAGCTGTATAATTAATAAGTAGTTTTATTCTAACTGACTCTGCAGCATTATGCATATTCCTGTTTGGATCAGTTAAGGTAAATCTTGTCTAACCTGCTTTATATCAATAAATGTGAAAAGCTCTGAGGGAAAATTGATGTCTTAGTTTACCTTTCCTCCTTTCCTGCTCTGTATATTTCTCACAGAAAAGCTAATACTGCTTTAGTAAGAAAAATGGATGCTACTGTACCAGAATGTGCTTTGCCCACTATTCATTAATGCAGTGCTTGCACTTACTGCCTTTGTGACTGGTATTTAACAATAAGCAGTAGTTTTTGTTTTTGCATTAGACCAGCCACTGTGGAATTCTTAGAGTAATGAAAAACTACCTTATTGATGTTTCATTTTAAATTTTAAACAATGTATTATTTTTAAAATCGTGGTTTCTTTGTACTTAGAATTTCCATAAATGTTATGAAATTGATAGCATAACTAAGTTACAAAAGCCCTAAAATGCGACGTCATCCAGCATGATAATCCTGTGCATTTTTGTAATGTGAATTATCCACTCTGAAATAAGTTGCATTGAGAGTTCAGAAAGTTTATGTGGGAGAAGCAGATCAGTGTTTCACCACTCATCACTCTGATACATTTCTGGTTCAGATACAGTAATTGTCGGGTCTTTTCAATGTGAGCTCTTCAGTGTTCTGCCACTCTGAGCACTGTAAACTGGGCAGAGATCAAAACCAGAGGGTGGCAGAGCTGTTACTGTGAGGTGTGCTCTTCAGCTTCTGTTGAGCTCTCCATCTGGCAGGTCTGTGCAGACAAATGCAGCAGCTCTGCCAGTGATGCCATGTTAGGGTGGGAGACATTGGCACAGGCTGGCTAGAGAAACTGTGAATGCCCCATCCTGGACAATGTTCAAGGCTGGAGTGGGTGAGAGCTCTCAGTATCCTGGGCTGGTGGAAGGTGTTCCTGTGGAAGGGAGGGTGGAACAAGATGATCTCTAAAATCCCTTTCAACCCAGGCCATTCTACAGTTCTGTGATTCAAATATGAATCCTATGAAAAAGCAGAGAACTAGCTGTAAAATAGTGCATTTACCTTGAAACCTCATTAATTGCAGCTAGGCTTGGGGTGCAGTTCAAACTTTGCAGGAACACTTTCCCATGAGATTGCTACTGTGCTGATATTACACAATTACCTGACTGGAAGCTGTAGGTCACTATGGTGTTTTTTTTCTTTCTTTCTTTATAACCAACAATTTGGAGCAGAACAGCAGAATTTTCCTGTTTCGACTTGTTCTTTAAACAAGCAGCTGGCAGTGTAAGAGAAATTCTAGTGTGTTGTCATTAATATCGTAGCACCAATACACCTTTTTGCTTTCAGCTTTTTCTTTCCAGTTTGGTGCAACAGGTTTATACCTGATATTTATATTAACTTGGTTCCTGTAAAAATAATTTGGTTTTAAGAGGTGCAGTTAATGTCAGTTTTCCCCAGATCTGCTTCTCCAGACATACTGATATATCAGCTATGTATTTTAATTAAAGTCAACAGATTGAAAAAGTATTATTAGTGATTGCAGAAGCACCAAACTAAAGGCCAGTATAGCACTTTACAGGCTATAGAACTAAAAATGCCTTTTTAAGAATGAACATGTTATCAGAGATTATTATTTACAGTCTTTAGCTTGGCTTTGTCATTCAGAAGCTTTAGATCTAAGGCAGGGAGTCACTTTTGACTGTGCTGGAGGTCACAAGTTCTGCACGCAGAGCAAGGCTGTATAGAGCAAGACTTGTGCACCCTTGGGTGTTCTGTGAACAGGGAGAGCTTTCCATGCTCACAGCCTACGCAGGCCCTCCAGGTTTGTCCCCAGGGCTGCAGCTCAGCACAGCGCTTGAGGCTGCAGTGAGCTGCAGGAGTGTGCCAGCTGTCAGTGAACAAACACATGGACAGATCAGCAAAAGGAACTTCCCTGCCCTTCAGTCTATGGCTTCTGTACTTGGGTGTAACAGCTAGATCAAAGTTAACCCTCTGTGAGAACAAGAATTTCATATGTTAGGTCTGGACTTTGTTAAAACCAGATTGTAAGGAAGCAACAAGTGTCATAATTTCAAGAGTCACAAATCAGAATATTGGGGCACTTGCAGAGCAAGAAAAGCCCACTGCATGGTACATTTGCTCCAGCAGCTTACAATATATCAAACTTCAAAATACTAATTCTGAGTATTTGATTTCTCAGTTTCCCATAATCTGAACAGCTACATTTGCTGTGTTTTCAGAACACCTTCAAGCCTGTCTTGAAGTAAGTCAACCAGGTCTTAAGGAGATATAAACTGTACAGACACTGGACTAGAACTGTCAAATGTTACATGCATAACTGGAGTTAGCCATGTTTTACTTCCAATTTTGTAACATACTGAATCTAATTTAGAAAAGAATTGTGTAGCATGCAAATTCTGAGCCTGCAGAGAACAGCAGAATATTTTTCTGTCAAGGTTTTCTTTGTTAGTCTTGCTATTTAAAGTTAATTAAATTTTCAGTCACCAGAATAATTGAGAAAATGGTGGGAAGCCACCTAATTATGGAGTGAGAACTTCCTTAGAGACTTTTATTTTCAGTCTTGGATTTCATGCTACTGTTTGTTGAATCCTGCGTTTTATTGCGGTTTCTTGATTCATTCATGGGATTTAGATGGTGATCTTTAAAGGAGGAAAAGCATCTTTTAAGTAGTGAAAAGTATGTCATGTTAGCACTGGTCTAAGACCTTTTCTTTTAACTATCTGACAAGCAAAAGGTTGTATAGAAGTATTTTTGTCAGAGCAGGGATTATTTGCTTGTTTAGGTTTCTTTCTTGCCCTGAAGGTATCTTATTTAATAAAATTGCTTTGTTTTATATGGTATTAACAATAGGATAACCTACCAAAGCATATTCCCCCTTCCTATTCTGATCTTTAAACAAAGAATACCAGAAAAGGCATATAAACCTTATTTTGACACTATCAGCTATTCTGATCTTTAAACAAAGAATACCAGAAACCGGCATATAAACCTAATTTTGACACTATCAGTCGATTTTTTCAAAGCCAGGAGGTGTTAGTATTTTGGCTAGAGTTTTGCTATTTAGATAGTGTTACTGCAGCACACATGCATTTTTCAAAGAGCTTAATGTCTTAAAAGCTAAGAACTGTGAGAGCTTCCCAAAGGCTTTGGATGCAGAATGGGAAGGGTTCTGCTGTATTCTTTTTGTGTGTGTTGCAGACAGTAGTCCTGGAAAGTTCCTGGCTGGTCATGGCCACTCAGTGCAATGACTTGCTCATGTGCTTGACACGTAGAGAAATAATGAAGGTGGTAGCAAAGAGGAACTGCTCTCCACAGAACGTGTGTACATGTAAATGTGTAGTTTATGCATTGCATGGAGCCCCCAAACCACTTCATACTGTGAGGAATTGCATGGAAATAATAGTTGTGCAAATATCTGTGCGAGTGAAGATGCATTCGCATAAAGAATTATTAAGGAGTATGCCTGTAAAAACTTGTGAATACTCATTAACTTGCTTTCTCTGCAAGTAAAGTTTATGATACGTGGCAAGATAAGTGAAGTCTGACAGGAATTTTTATTGCACTCCTACTGAAAGAAACCAGAATGGAGGTTTACCAACAAACATTATTTTAGCAAAGGAATGGTTGGAATCTGGAGCCTCATTTATTCCACTTGAGGAGTTTTAGAGGTTTAAGGAAACAATTTCAAGCTCTACAAGTAATACCCTATTTTGAAGTCAACTGTAAATGAAGCATAGGGTAGAAGAGGGTGGAAGGAAAATACATGGTGTTGACCAGGTCCAGCCATTTTGCAAATTTTCCATATGCAGAAATGTATTTTTTCCTGGACATTTAGGAGAGCATGCCTTTGACTGACAATTATGTAACAGGGTTAAATACCATTTAAATCTCACACTGTGACTGGACGGGGTAGCTTTTCCATTGAGAAATATGATGTGTTAATAGGCAAGATTCTCTACGAAGTGTAAGGGGGTGTATGGGCAATTATCACTTTCCAAAGTGACATTTGAAAGTTAGAAACAAACTTGAGATGACTGCCAAAAGATTGGACACCAGTTCTTGATATCACTTCATCTAACCAACACTGGAATGTAAGTCTCATATGGATTTATGGTATATGCCGTTTGTGATAGTAACTGTAGAAAAAAGCACATAACTTGTTTGCTAATGTCTCTTCAGTCTGTGATTCAGGGCATTACCAAGAAATCAGTGATGTGGGTGGCTGGCTGGGAGCTAGAGATTTTTTTATATTCTCTCATTTTCATTAATGTACCTCTGTTTTCAGGTTCACGTAACGCTAGGGACCAAAGAAGCATACGTAATATTTCTCTGGTGCTGGGATCAACCTTCTGGAAGAAGACTCTAAAATAACTTCTTGCCTTCAAGTTCTTTGTCCTGGGACTGACTTGTCTTTGGAGAAGAGCTCAACAGAAAAGATTTTTACATTGGAGCCATTAAAAATAAACCTGTTCAAAGAACTTACTACCTGCAGACAGACTTAAAAAGGTTGAGTCCTGCTTTTCGTCCGTGTTCCCACTTCAGACTGTAAACAATGAGTGAGTTTTGGTTGTGTTTCAACTGCTGTATTGCAGAACAGCCTCAGCCTGTAAGTATGAATATTGGCACTGCTTTGTTTTTATATAATTAACTAAATTTTTCACATTTTTCAGTT
>VZRX01004142.1:0-14807 GCA_013398075.1 Notiomystis cincta | reverse complement strand
AATGTAGATTTAACTGACTGCTGGAAAACTAGAAATGATGCAATTGAGGCCTCTTTGTACCATCCTACCCCTAAAGAAACAAAACATATGCCACTCATCTCACATCACTGATTCAGCTGCTCTTTTAAATTCAGGAATAAAATGCCAACATTTCTGTTATTAAAGGAGGTTAATGTTCCTACACAGAGAAGACAATGAACAGGAAATTTACACCTTTCCATATATACACATACCTAGATTAAAACCTGACAAAAGAGTGAGGCATGAAGATAGGTGTGTGTTAGCTGATTTAGTGGTTAAAGAACTGAATGCTGAATGTGTGCAGGCTGTAAACTTCAGGTTCTTCAACATGGCAAAGACTTCTTTCTGATTTGTGAAAATACTTGATGCATGGTGGGTTGGATTTTGGTGTTCAGTTGTTTGGATTTTTTTTACTATTTTGGTTGGTTGGGTTGGTTTTTTTAAGGGAGTTTTGGCTGTGTTTTTTTGTGGTGGTGGTGATGGGTTTTTGGGTTTTTTTTTTGTGTTGGATGTTTTGTTGTTGTTGGTTGGTGGGGTTTTTTGTTTGTTTTGGGTTCTTTTGTGTGTGTTTTGGGATAACCTGCTGAATTACGGCAAAACCCAGCTGCCAGAGTATTTTCCTTGGTGCTTGCCTGGGATCCTGCTGGCTGCTGTGATACTGTTGGATGCTTATTAGTAGTTTCTATTGGGCATGTGAGTAAGCAATCATGATCTTCTATGAAGGCAGCTCATCTTGGATGTTAAAGCAAAACTTTATTCTAGCTAGATTTTAAAGTGGATGATGCTAATTCTGGATTACATGTTTGTTTGGGTTTTCTCCTTTCTTGATGTTCATTGTAAACAGCTTTTTTTGTATCTAATCAGATTAAAAACAAGAAGGGTTTTTAATCTCATTGTGAAGGGACCAATATTCACATGACCTAAGTGCTGCAAAACATATGCTGTAACACTTTACAAATGTGAGGGTGTCTTGATTATCCACTGAAGACAGTAAAATTTTTCTCCTTAAATACTAGTAGCATGTTTCATATCACCAAAGTTGTGTTTTACAATAGCTTTGTCTGTCTCTCAGTGCCTCTGAACTAGACACCAGTGTGAATAATGTTCACTCTGTTTAGTCAGAGAAAACAGAAGAGCTTACAGCAGTCTTTATATGATAGGAAAAGTGACCAGGTACCTTACAGTACGTAACAATTTACATAATTTAGTGTTCCAGAATTACTCAGCTCACATTATTCCCCAGTGAAAAGGAAAGAAAAATGATAAAGGGAGTGAGAATATTTTATTTGGTATTGGTGTTTGTAACTAAAAAGACCAGCAAAGCTTTCCCTTTGAAGGGTGCTCTGAGACAATTCAAAAACCAGTTTTACCCTAGAGTTGTTTGTTGATCACTAAAATGTCCATCAAGTGGTTGATTTTTCAAGGAATCACTTTTGAACCTCCAAGTGCCAGCTCTACAAGCTCCCTCTGTGTTCAGAGAGTCAAGCTGAATCTTTTTCCCACCCTGGTGCAGTAAGCTTTCCATGAACAATCTCTCTGCTTCAGCTCACTGGAATTTAGTAAATAATTTGGTTGTGCCCAAGAAGGAATAGAATTCAGCTTGGGTTCTTAGCAATGTTGGCTCTGCAGACATTGCAGGGGTGAGTATTACTGACATTATTTTTTGTGACCAAACATAGCAGACACTTATTTTTATATTGCCTACAACAAGAAATGCTGTAGGATGCACTGACTTGTGGTATGGTTTGTGCTTTTACTATTATCCCAGACAAACAGCCACATCTAAGTTATGTATTGTGGTTTTGTGCAAGTTTATGTGGTTTAGTTTCTTAAAAAAAAAATTAACTGTAACTATACAATCTCTGAACACAGAAGAGTGGTCTGAAAGTAAACCTTGCTGGCAAACAATTGGGAAAGGCAGAAAGATTTTAATTTCTCAATATTTTTGTGTAGTAATCCCTGAGAGGGAGTGTTGAGTGTCAAGATAGTGCTGAATCCTGAATTTATTTTTAGCTTTGCAGCTGGAGAATAAACACCTTTGTGCTGTTCTAAGTGTAGAATGTTTTCCCTTGAGTTTCGACAAATACTGATTCATAAATTGTACACAAAATATATTTGTATTTCCACTATGCATTAAAATGAACTTTAAAGCTTAAGAAATTATGTTTAAAATTATCTGTAATGATTTTATAGAGAAGACCAGAGTCACTTCTTGTCCTAAATTAGTAGTATAGTCCTAAATTGATGTAGTATACATTTCTGCATAGTCTAAAACTTTACTACACATAAGAAGCACGTGTCAACATCTGCTTGGAACAGCAGTTGTAAGTGGCTGCTCTAATGCCTCTGCTCATGGATATTGACAGATTTTCAGGGAAACCTGGTGATGTAGTGAAGCAAGGTTAAGGCATAGAAACCATGCAGGAAATCTGGGAAGAAAATTAAATTCTTGCAAATTGCATGCTTTGATCATGGAAGATGTTTCTGGGTGGTATAGCCTGTTAACAGTGCTGCATAGGGAGCTCTTAAAATAAGCAGATATGGTTGAGATTTGGCAGTTGTCATGCTGCCAAGCCAGTGGCTCAAAGCTTTTTATTTTTTAATTGGCATAGGTGCCATAGTTCACTGAAAAGCTGTGTGTTAGTAAGAGGTGCCTGACCTATTTCAGGTTATGAAACACAGACTGTTGGTGGTAATGTTTTAGCTTAGTTGTTGGTATTTTTCTTTAATTTAGGACCAACATCTGTCTTCCTGCCAAAAATTACTATTCAATTCTGTATTCGTAGTTCTAGTTGTTATGAAGGTGGAGTTATGTCCTGTCTTTTTAGATAGCACATGGTTCCATTGCTGAAGAGTAAAATGAAAAATATATACTGTAAGTAATCTACACTTATTATTATGCAGGCTGGTTAGAAGTTCCCAGCCTGCAGCTCTTCAGAAAGCCTGATTTGTTCTATATGTTTATTGTTCTTTCTACTCTTCATTCTGACTTTAACTGCCAGTCACTGCAAGTCTGTAGCCAAAAGCTGATGTTGGGTTTATCTTGGTTTTGGTAGAAGCTGACTGCACTTGTGGAACTGGAAAGCACTTGCTCTGAAGTTGGAAATAACACATGAACCTGTGATCTTAAACATCTCCACGGTGCTCAGTGTGGCAATGCCAAAGCTTCCTGTTCAGCTGTCAAAGGACCATGCTTCCCTATTCTTCTGTCCTAAGAAACTCCAATACTTGGTTTTGTTCTGGCAAGATCACTAGATCTGACACACTGAGAAAACCACTGTATGTCCTGGATTTCTACAGTGAATCCACCTTCAGAATTTACAGTATTAGGCTGAAGGAATTGTATGTAAGGGTATCATAAAATGTGCAAGTAGGAGACATAGTAAGACAACAACAGAAAATCTGCTTTTGCAGGAATACATTTATCATGGATAACTTGGTGCAGAAAACCTGCAAGATGAGGCTTGCCACAGAAATGGATTAGTAAGTAGGAAGGTTCTCCTAAATAGTATGAAAGGCCAACACTAACCACTAGAAATAATGGTGTGATGTTGTTGATACTGCTTGTGAGTCTAGCAGTAAATTATAACTAGTGAATGTACCTGACTTCACAAAATTTCTGTGTCTTTGTAGTGCAGCTAGTAAGAAGTTATTTCTACTACTGCTCCTGAATACTTCTTTTCAACAACACTGAATTTAGAGGAGTAGAATGTGACAAATAAGTTAGGAATATGGGATACTTTCTTACTTGAAGAAATTGAAATAGTGATGATTGTTTACAGTCAAGAATTTGGAATTGTGGCATGCCTCAGCAAGACTACACAAAAGGGTCTGTATCTGTTTGGAACTGGTGTTTTCCTTTGGATGGGACACTGGACAAGGCAGGAGAGATTTTTTTGTTTTGCCAGGGAAAGCAGGACACTTCTTGAAAGGGCTTCCTTTTTATGTTCATTGTTGTAATAAAGCATATAGGCTTACAGTGCTTCAGTAGTTTTCCTGCACAATGGCCTTTTGTCTCCATTGTCTGTCTTTTGAACCTACAGATTTTCAGTGGCACACCAAGTTGCTCCTCCTTTGCTGCTGTGCTTTTCTTGGAACTTGTTAATTAGTTCCTGAACAGCTTCCTTTCTGTCTTTTGGGGATATTTGCCACACATCAGGCATAGGCTTTTGTGTTGCTGCTCTGTGTCAGTTACTATTCTGAATATGTCAAAAGCTGAGCAGAAAGCTAATTTAAGTCTGAGCACAGCTGCAGATTTGAACATTGCTTAAGACTTACTGGTAGACGACTCTTCCAGAGATGCTTCTAGCCATGCTTTGTGGGGGCTTGATGTGTAAGCATCTCCAAAATACCTACTGGACTGTCCCTTGCTAAATTGTCTTGGCTGCTTGTTGTATTGTCTTTTTATAATTCTGTGTATAGTGACACCATTTCTATGTCCACTGCTGAGATCAAATGCGTGACTATTTTTTCACAGTATGGGAAAGAAATGGGCTGTTCTGGTTCTCTTGTGTAGGTTCTCACTCCTTTTTTGCTTTGATGCCTCAAGAGCAAGCAAAGACTGACTGTCACATTACAAAGTATTTTGGGATGCATTTTTTACAGAATGTTTTGCCTAAAATGAACTGGATGAACAGACTGACAGTCAAATTTGGGACCTTTGCAGAAGTCTTCACAGGAGCAAGAAATGGGATGGGCACTGAAGGAAATTTGTGATTCCATGCTTACAAATTCTCCTCCCCTACTGCAAAACAAGATATCCAAGGCCATGTGGCAACAGTGATGCTGAAGATGTAACTGATCAGTATTCCTTTGGAGCAGCAAGGACAACCCCGAGACAATCAATGCTGAGGTCACTCAGGTGGCAAATAACTTAGCAAGGAAATGCCAGTGGAAAGATTGTCAGAAAGGTCAGCAGACAGGATTGTGTCTCATAGACTGAGACACACAAAACTGTGATGGGATTACTTTCCTTAAAAAGGGATTTGTACAAAAACCGAGAAAGTATCTACATTTAGAGCAAGTTCAATATGATAAAGCTTAGAAAAACAGGAAAATCATTAGAAAAACAGGAAGATATTTAGGTGTTTTGTTGCATATACATATATGTATATATATAAACCAACAAGAAGCTGCTGCTATCTGGGCAAACTAATGCCAAGTTTCTAAGATGATACTCACATAGGTGTTTAAAAACTCAGGAATTCACTATGTGTGTGTTTGTTTATTCCTGAGGATATTGCTATTAAATATTGTGGCTTTGTTTTTGCCTGCAGCAAAACTACTAGATCTTCCACTCATTAATCCTGCTGCTAAAAAATAAGCAGTGCCCTAACTCATGAAAATCCATTGTTTCCTACTAAGGGAATTACAATGAGTTGCGTAAAGAGATTTTCTGAAAATACCACGTGGGCCCTGATTTATTGTCATAGTTAAAGGTGAATCACAGTGTGCAGGCTTGTGAGAACATATGGCAGTGCCTTTAGGGATATTGTCTTCAGTGCAGTGGATGCTTTAACTAGCTGGTCCAGAGAAAGTGTTAGACTTACCAAGTGATTGGTTTTGTATGGTTAGTGTGAGGATCCTGTATCTGACAGTGTTTATTACCTATTTGGATGTAATATATCAGTTTACTTTTTGTTAATTTTACTTTTTGGAATTTGGTATGTGCATATCATTCTGATGTAGAAGATTATACAGAGCATACAAAAGAGTACAGAAGGCTTGCATATAACGTATCTTTTGCTGCATACGTGTTTCCATCAAGATGCAAATGTGTTCAGAACCTGCACACACAAGACGTAACCAACCTGTTTATATTAGTCAAGTAGCTCTAGGAAGATTAATTACTTAACAAAACTGTTTCAATACTCAGTGTTCTTAAGCACACCCAAAGCTTTTTTTTTTTGTGTTGTAAAAAAGACAGCTGTGTTGTGAGGTAAAGAGATGTTCTTTTGGCTGAGCAGGAGGGGCTACATGTTGTCATCCTGGCAACATCCTCTAGAGAACTACAGCTCTCATCATTCCAGATGATCTTTCAGGTATTTCCTGTGTTCTTGTTGGGAAAGGTCAGTAAGTGAATGGGGGAAAAAAGCTCAACATGATACAGTTCATATCATGTACTTATCAAGACTTTGGGATTTGATTTATATAAAAAGCTATTAGAAGTTTCCAGAAAGTTTGTACTGTGGTGAGTCCTTATATCATTCTTTTAATCTCTGTTTTATGTTATTATGATTTTTGGTTACTGGGGAGAATATACAGGAAGGTCAATTGCAGCCTGTTCTTCATCACCATCTGAAGTTAGAGACTTGTAAAGTAGTCTAGATGACAACACACTTCTGGATGCCATCTGGTCCAGTGCAGTTGCTCAAAGCAGAACCAGCTGGACTTGACTTCTGCAGCATCAGGACCAGTTGTGTTCTAGGGATCTCAAAGGATGGACATTCTAATTCACTGGGTTTTTTGGTCCAATGTTTGTCCACCTACATAACAGTTTACTGTGTTTATTTATTTAAGCAGTGTTTTCTACGTTGTAACTTCAGACTGTGGCTTCTCAAACTGTCACTGTGCACTCCAAGTCTGTGTCTCTTCCCTCCTATATAGGTAGTGGAAGGCCATTAAGGCCACAAGCAGATCTCTCTTCTCTTGTCTTACTCAGTCTCTCTTCCTATGTCTCTGTCCCTTATCTTTGTCATAGATCTGGTCTGACTCTGAAGGTTCAGTGATTAACTTGATTTTCATCTGTGCAGGCTGGTAATTAGCACTTGATCAAAGCAACAGCTACCCTGCTGGAAGTTACTCAGCTAGGCAGCTGTAAGGAGAAAATTAATATGTTAATGTTAAGTTCTGATTTTTGCTGAGAAACTAAAGCTGGTATCACAGACAAGGATGACTACACAGGGCTGGAAGGGGACTTTCCAAAAGGGCAACTGCTGATGGGACAAGGGGGAATGGCTTTTAACTGAAAGAGAGTAGAATTAGATTGGATATTAGGAAGAAGTTATTTACTGTGAGGATAGTGAGGCACTGGAACAAGTTGCATGGGGAAGTTATTGTTGCCACATCCCTGGCAGGGACTTTGATCAGTGTGGTCTGGCAGAAGGTGTTGGAAGGGAGGTTGGAACTTGGGGGTACCGGATGGTCTTTAAGGTCTCTCCCAATCCAGACCATTCTGTGAGTATGATTTGTTGCTTTCATCATGCTCTACTGTCCTTTAATTGATTAATTACCTGTTAATCTACAATCAGACTTGACAGTCTAAAGACATTAAAGCAGTATAGTTACTGTAGTAGAAAACCAGTATGATTCTTTTAGATTACTGAGGGGTTTTAATTTCTTTTTTAAAAAATTATGTTAAAGAGACATTAAACCAGCCAAAGTAATTAATATAAAATTATTAGAAGGATAAGTAAATTTGTGGACAAAGAGATAGCCACGTTGAAAGTTGCAAATGTAATCTTAAAATTTTGCTGTGTGCATTTTGAATAGGACAGTGCTTTCTAGCCTAATGCCAAGAAATAGATTCAGATTTAGTATGTAACCTAAAGTTGGTTTAAGCATCTGGAATGGAACAAGTTCCCTTTGATGTATGAGCTAAACACATTTCTTAAATGACCTATTGTCTTTCAGTCATTTGACCTCATCTGGCAATTTTTTCCTGTTTATTGAGAAAACATAGGCTACAATTGCCAGTTCTGTCATATGATGACTAACATCATCATAATATAATGGAATATTGTGTAAACAAATCGAAAAGCTTATACTTCAGAAGATGCAAGAAAGTGGTGAATTCGCTGAAAACAAAGGAGCTGTTTGAGATAATATGCAATACAGTTTGATGTCTAAAGTTAAGAAATCAATTTGATGAGAAGTTGAACTTAAAATCGCTCTGGAAGATTTGATGATGTCAGCTTTGCTGACATTTTAGATTCTTTTATTTTCCCTTTAATTCTGCTTTTTTCTATACATGAATGGAACTGCTAGTTGTTTTGCTGAGGAGCTCAGACAATCAGATTTCATCATTCTTTTTTTTCCGCTTGAGTCAGTCAGTACATGCCAAGTGATTTTGCTGTAAAAGCTAAATCCAGGGTACACTTGATAACCAGGTTATTAGATGCCAGTTGTAACAGCTCACATTATTAAAAAACTTAGCTCTTTTTAGTCCTTGATCTCAACTTCCTAACTCCTTTAGCTAGAGAAATCAGGAGGCATCATGAACTTTTGGTAACTTTATGGAAGCTCAGTGTGCTGGAGACCCACTACTCACCTGTGTTGCTTAAGAGCTGTCATGAACGTCTGTGCTGGTTTCCTCCTGCTTCTGTTCTGATGAAGGCAGTTTGCAGGATCCTTAATCAGTCAGGAGTCTTTAAACAATCTGCCAAAAACGACCCAAGTAGGAGACTGAGAAAAATGTGCTTTAGTGAGGGCAGCAGCTTTGGTATCTCAGAGTTAGTGGAGATCACAGCATTGGTCAGAACATCATTTTCTTGGGCTTAGATATCACATGGTACTGCTTTAGAATAAATCTGTCACTGAAATTCAGTGGTTCAGAGGCAATGTCTAGCATTTCAGTTTATCTTTGCACGTTACCTTAGTTGTACTTCTCTGTGTTTCTCTGTGTGGGAGATGTTTTGACGTGAGGCATTTGAGACTCAGAGGTCTACTCTTGCTTATTCAGAGAGTAGGTAGGCTCCTACATGTCCAATGGTCATTGTCACTTTATGGTTTAAAAATTGAATTAAACACTGAAGTGTATTAAACATACACTAGTGCTGACTGGAATTTTAATATTACTCTGTTACCGTGTCTCTTCCATCAACTTATATATAATACTTGGAGATTGTATAAATTATGGACTCTGCAGTAACCTCACAGATTTAACACAGCTAAAAAAAGGTGAGTACTGTAATATTCAGGGAAATGTTTAGGGAATGTGCAACCTATCTTCTTCAAAAATATCACACTGGCTTTATGATGATCCTATTCATCCAGCCATGGGTTTCACAGTGTTAGTTTCCTACTTAATGATCTGGTTCATTAGAGATGGATGTTAGCTTTCCAGCTTTACATGCATACATGCTTTTTGTTGTGTTTAACATGAATCTATAGGTTCCTAATCAGAGTGGAAAGTGTGGAGACATGCATCTTAAACACACAAGTCACAAGAACAAACGCAAGGGATACCCTTGCCCCTCCAGTCTCCTTATGTAGAGTTTGATGAAAGGCACTAAAACCTTTTTAGGCAATTTTGATGGGTCAGTACTGGGAAGTCAGACACATCACTCAGACCACAGCTTGTCTTGAGACACATGCAGGCATTCTGTGCACGAGACTATTTTGGAAGTAGAACAGCATGTGTGTGGGAGGACAGAAAACTACCTCTGCAGGGTGATCTGACACTTCCTATTCTGAGCAAGTACCTAGCCCTTCTTGTGTATTAGTGTCTGCAGGATCAGGTGGGTGCCACAGAGAGGGACACTTACTGCTGGTATTTTTTCAGAGCAGACACAAAAGGCATGAAAGGTCAAAGAAGGAAAATAAGTGAAGCATTTCAGTTTCCTCTCTTAACTGTCCAAATCCTCCATCTTGAAATGGTTGACTATCTTGACTTTGATTAAATCCTTTCCTTAGATTTGTGTCTTGGGATTTTTTTTTTATCTTTGGCCTGCACTGCTTTTGAAGTTTCAGCTAAGATTTTGAATACAAAGCTAGCAAAATGGCTCTGTTTCAACAGTTCTGTCAGTGAAATGTCACTTTGTCCTCAGGGAAGAGATAGGAAACACCTATCTTGGTTGATAAAAAGAACCCAAAGTGAATTTGCAGATTAAGAGTTTGCTTTTTGCATTGGGTAGTCCTGAAATTAGCACTAGAATGAGTGATAACGGAAGTTCTCCAAAAACGGCTTGCTGTTTGAGGGTTATCTCTGAAACATCGAACACAGTAGATGTGGGACCCCATATAAGTTTGATAGTTCCCTTTTAATTTTAAGAATAAATCCATATCATACCTGGTTTACCAGTATCTTGATAGTGTACCCATGTAGTGTAAAATCAAAATACAGTGAAAACAAATACAGAGGAAAACTAGGAGCATATTCCTTGTTTGCATTTGCCCTGATTATCACAAGAATGGCAGTTGTGGTGGCTCTACTGGGATTTACTTTGTTTTAGGAGAGTTTGGATTTGGGTTGGTTTACTATGGAAAGATGTATTAGCACTAGATCTCCTAGTGTTACAAAGGGTTAGCTGATGTGGTTAAAAGTTATTATATTTCATTATGGTCTAATTACCATACTATTACTTAAAGGCCAAGAAGTATTGGAGAGTGAATTGTTTATTACTGTATTTGATGCCATTGTAATGACTGAGCTAGCAGTCAAATTTGACCCTCAGGTTGTGGAGACAAGTATTAAAAGCTGTGTAGTTCCCTAGCGTTTATGAATGCACAGTCATCTTTTTGCTTTTAAAAAAGAAAACTTTTTGGAGGCAGTAAATATTAAATGATTATTCTTTGACCACAGAAACCCATTCTGCAAAGCAACTCTTCATAGTGTGCCAATGGATCATTCAGTTCTCTGCTCACCAGGGAGAGTTTCTGTGTAGGGAGTTAGCAAGTAAATAAATGTATTAAGTCTTGAATAAGGCTTCAGAGAGGAATTAAATGTTCTGTAGTTAGCATTTGCCAAGAGAGATAAGCCTGTTTTATGACAGTATTCATTTAGGAAAGGGGAGAATTATTTTTTGGCTTAGCAAGGTTGCTGGGCCTGCCAGCCAGCAGCAAGCATTGCCGACTCCATGGAGGCAAGCCTAGCAGGTGAATGGGGCCCACTGAAGCCACAGATGTTCCTGCTGTAACCCACTCAAATGTGGAGTGATATTAATACCTTCACCTACACAATCTGCACTCCTTTTAATTTTATTTTTCTAATAGTCTGGAATTAGAGAAGAAATTGATACAAGAATGGAAAACTAGTCTTGGAAGCTGATGTTTTTACTCTGGTATCAGTTGAAACGCCGTTGCATGGTACAATAGTTCTGTTCTTTCTTCATTATGTATCAAGCCAAAACAATGTGTCATGAAAAATAATAGTGTACTGAAGAATAAGTAGAAATCGTGACAAATTTGAATGAAAGTTTCTCTTCTACAGATAGTTAAAATGAAAGACAAGACAAACTTGATCAAAAAAAGGAAGGTGCATCACTTGGCATTTTATATATGGAACACTTCATATTAATGTGGATCTGGTTGGAAACACATTACACAAAATCAGACTAGATAGATCAGACCAGCAAGTTATTTCCTTTCTAATGTATCATACTGCTGCCCTATGCTTTTGGGATACAGGTAAATATGGAATGACAGAAAAAATGTCTTCAGATGACTGATATATTAATATAACTTAAGTAATAAATATGGTGTGTGCAGTGTATTTTTGCTGCATAAGAAAAAACTATACATATAAAACAGTTATTAAAAATTACACTCATAACGTTTGGGTAAATGCTAAAACAGTGGCAGTAGGAAAGTTATCCTTGCCTTGTGCTAGCTTGATGATATTAACAAGTATTAATTTTTAAAAAAGGTTCTTCTCAATAGAAATATAATTGTGTCTCTGTTAGTTTTAGAGAGGAATTATTAAAACAAGGATTTACTACTTCTGACTTAAATACCAAATTTTGTTATTCTGAATGTGAGGTGCAAAGATCCAGTCACTGTCCCTGTCACTGTTTTGTTGCTCATGTAGACATTGAGCACAGTGGGTATTCTGTTGCCTGGTTCCTTACAGTTTACTGAGATCCTAAGATATAAAAAGCCAGGACAACATACTGCTGGATAAAGAACATTTCTGTGTGGAAAGAAGAGTTGGCACTTTTTCTTGGAGATAAATTAAATGGGTAGACAACAGGAGAAAAGTGCCATATTGTGGGAGTTTTAATAAAGAAGCATTGTTTTCAGAGATTTTTGTATTCACAATGTGGCAATAACATATCCCCCCAAATTTCTTCAGTTTCCACCATGTATTGCTTTATGCTTAGAGTGCACATTGCTCATTAGCACATGCAATATCACTTTCATTTGAGGGCTGCCTGCTGCAGGTAAAATCCATGCAGACTTTTATATTGTAGGGTCCTTTGCAATGCTGTGTGTCACTTATATTTCACTTAGAGTTGGATTTCTGATATGTTTGTAGCAGCCATCTCAAAAATTCTGGTGTAGAATTAGCAGAACATGCTCTTCAGGAGCTTAACAAATTCCTTTGCTTTTGACACCCAGCAAATGTAGGCTGGCACTTGACTTTGGAATATTTTTGTGTGAGATTCTGGTTGACTTCATTTGCAATTCCAACTTCTAGCATGAAAGTAATTGTCAGCCTCTTAAGATCCAAGTGATATCACTTGAACTTTTTTAATATGTTTGAGACCTTGGTGTTACTTGGCATGTCTTAACCTTTTTGATTTTTTCTGAGAGGACCTCTCATGAAGTGCAGAGAGGGGTACATAATTGTGGAAAGGAGAAAGAAATTCCAAACCTTGTCTTCTTCATACAGGCAGAAAGCTTGCCTAATTCAGAAATGTTGCCATCACTTATGTAATGGCTTGAGCTAAAGAAGCACAGCCCGACCTCTGGATAAAATCTGGAGATAGTGAAAAAATGTCACTTCTTCTCTGAAAGCCAAAAATAGAAGAGACTAAAAAGGAAGTTTTACATACCTCTGGGCCTATCTGTAGCAATTGTGTGTTTAAAGAAACAAATTACAGTTTTGAATTTCTTGCAATAGGTAGTCTTCGGAACTATGAAAAACAGCATTTCAGTGAAATGTTTGTGGCTTTGCTGAAGGGCAGGTTGAATACATAGTATAATTAGTTTGACTTTTTAGGCAAAAGTTTAAAATGGTTTAAAGCTTCAAGAAACTTGCAGGGTTAAAATATTTTGTGTGATGTAACTATTGGAGGCTTTCTGATTTCTGATCTGGCATTTTGAAGGAAATGCTACCCAGTGTGGGTGCAAAGCATCACTCTCAGGTTCAGAATAGAAGGGATCAATTTTTACTTCATTTCTATGGTAACTGAAATGTGATCCAGATTCATTGCACCTAGTACACATTCAAAGCAAGGCTTCTTAGATGGATCTCCAGGATACTTCCATTCCTCTCAAGACATTTAACACACAAACCTGCATTTCTTCTGCTTCAGTTTCAAGATCAGTTTTTCTATTCATGGGGTAAAGATTGCCTGGTATGCACTTTGCAATCCAGATTCTGCAGATTTTTGTCAAGGGAACAAACTGAGTAATGCATTAAATGATAGCACTTCATGTTCTACTTCCAGGATCCTTTTACAGGTCTTTTCCTCTCATCTCATCATTGTTGCGCTCCTTGTCACCCCTTGCCCTCCTAGTAAAAGGGGAAATGCTTTGGGACAAGACAAAGGGGAAAAAATACTTCAATACAGATTTTAAACTTTTTTTGTCCATTGATACCAAATGTTTTAGTAACTTGGCCTAAACTACCAAGAAAGTTAACAGTCAAGTTAGCTAATCATAATATGAACCTTCTTCTGTTCCCTCCTGCTAGGAAAAAAATCCACAAGGAACGCAAATAGAGGACACAGGACACATTGTAGTTAGGCTGACATGGTTGGGGCATTTATTTGTTTTGTCAGAAACATCTTGAAAACAAAGGTTTGGATGGTACAAATACTCAGGGGGATGTGTGTGTATGTTGAAGTTCTTTGCACTAGCATCATAAGCATTCATTTGTTTTATAGATGACCTTTATAGTCCCATTTCATTACTACTCATTACTAGGTTAGTGATGTGTAAAGGTATTCTAAGGGTAATTATTTATGGTATGATATCAAGCAGTTTGAGGTATGAGTAAAGCCTGGTGGGATTAAATTTTGCTGAGCTCCGTCAGCATTTTTTATTTCTTTTTAACACAAAGTATTTTATATGTCTTCCCCTCCTGAAAGTCATGGTGATTATCTCAGCTGATCAGCCACAGTTTCTGTGGCCCTGGAGAAGACAGGGGCCACTTCCCAAGCACAGTCCTTTTAATTCCCAGAACACAAAATCAGTCCTTCACCACAACAAATCAGTCACACACGACAGCTTGTGAGCTGCACTAGGAGAGAGCCTGAAAGCCACAGATGGTAGAGGGAAATAAGCATAACTGTACATTTAATTTCCTCCTAGGTAGGAGATGAATGTGCTGCTTCTCAGCTTCTTTCAGATTAAATTTACTGAAAAAATCACTCTTGTGTGTTAATTCTTAGTGTATAAAACAGTGATATTGCATGTATTCTTACAGATACAAGACCTCACAAAATACAACTTCAAACCAAAATCCTGGCAAAGCTAGTATTTATGGTGTCCTCTGTAGAAGCTTTGTAATTTTTCCAGGCATGTTCCCCTACTGCTTTCTCCTGTGTTACATCCCTCATAAAGAGGTGATACTTTACAGTGCTCCCTATGTCCCTTTACATGTTCTGATTAGTCATTTTTGTTCTGGCTGAGGCCATGTTTACAGGAACAGCACATTCTAGTAGGAGCAGCTATGCAGGGCAGCAGCACAGCTGCTGTTGGGGAGCCGTGATGTGCATTAGATGTTATGTGATCTACTCCAGCCTGACCTACCCTGTTCATTGTCCTCAATATCTGTTAGCAATGGGAGAACATTAGTTAGTCTTCCAGTTCAGCTTCATCAAAAAAAAGTCTAATTTGCAAACTCCAAGGTTAGTCTGAAATTAAAATTGAAGTAAGTGAGAACTGGTAGAGCCACTTCA
>VZRX01004141.1:233543-350458 GCA_013398075.1 Notiomystis cincta | reverse complement strand
CTGTCTTTGGATGGTTTCCTTCTCGATTTTCCTGTCCTACCTGATGTCCCCCCTCTTTTGCCACACACATATAGTACGAAGATTGGGAGATCTTCTCATCAGCTGTTCCCTTCAGAAATACTTCTTTCGTGACTGGAAAATTATCTGAGGTCCATATGATTAAGACATTGTCTTCTTTCACTACTTAAAATTAGCATCTCCATTTCATGCTTATTCAAATGTTTACATTTTCTCTTGATTTTCCAAGAAGAAAACGTTTATTTTTCATTCTGCTAATTTTTTTAAGTGTTCAAATAATTCTGGTTCATGTTATATGTAACCTACAGCTATTCAGTAGCTGTAGTAGTATATATAACCTACAGCTATTCAGTAGCAGAATTCCTGTCTATGGAAGATGCTCAGGCGCAATTTGGAAAGGCCAAACCCCAAGTCCCTTTTTCATTGGGAACTGTCAACAAAACAGTCTCATGTTTTCTTCCTTCTGCACACTTCCCTTGCAGTCCATTAACATAATCTCGTTTTGTGTTGCGGCATCATCCAGTATTACAACTGAGATATTTTAATACGTAGCCTTATTTTTCTGATATGAGTAGTCCCACAGTGATCATCTGATAACTCTTTTTTAATTCAAAAGCCATCCATACCTGAAATAATTTTGTCTGCAAAGCAGGAAAATACTATGTAGGAAAGCCAAAGCTAAATGCTGTGTGTCACTGAAGTACACAAACTGCTACTTGGCTTTATGATCGCCCTGGGGTTTTTTAGCACAGATGTTGCTATTAATGACTATACTCTAATGCTCTTATTTGTACAAAGATATTAGTCTGTTCTACTTCTGTAATTTTATTTAATTTAAGTTCATCTTAATGTGTCTGTTGTCTGTGTTCTTTGTTACTCAGCAGCCACTGTTCATAAGCCTTTTATTGTTTTGAAGAGAGTGCATTATTTGAGTTTTTTCAGCAATGGTTTCCGACTGTAGTAGAAAATGCAAAATCAGCAATTCATCTTGCTTCGGGACTTTCTATTTTTCTTCCTATGCTTTGAATACTTCTGGTTTTTATTTTTCTTTGAGACTTGGCATTGGTAACTTGTCCCACAGGTGTATTGCATTCCATACCTTTGATGGCCTAGTGGTGTCTGCATGTTCCATGGGTGAACGTGTATTCAGTCTCTGGTCATGGACTCTTGCGGAAGTTCTGTTCTATCTTTTTAATCTTATTATAACTTCCTTGTCTAATACTGGCTGTCAAAGTGGTGGTTGTCAAAGTGCTCTCATTTCTTTGCTGACCATCACTTTTTTGCTCACTGGTGGATATTCTAACATGGTACTTCTTAAGTACTTCTTGAGTACTTAGCGAGCATGTTTTACGTGTATTGAGACATCTGCCGTATTTCTTAGGTCCAGCATTATTCTTAAAACAGGAGTTTAAATGTCTACAACTGCTCTAATGATTTTGCATTACTTCTACTATACATTATTCTTCTGCTGCTTGTTTTTCCCATTTGTCTTGGGAAACTTTGCATTTGTCCAATGCAAAGAAAGGAACAACTGGTTTGATGTGAAGAGAGTTGATAAGAAGAGTAGGGAGACTGTAGCTAGGCTATGGAAGAACTTCCATTTTCCATCACCTTTATGGAACAAACAGACAGTGGATTTAGAGCATAGTCAGCATTGAATCCTCCATTGTCCCAACAGCTGTGGATGCACAACACAAAACACTGCTGGAAATCACCACAGGACACCATTGGAACCCCACCTTTACAGATGAAGAGGAGCAGTATCCTAGCTCTGCTGGCAGGGGTAAATCAATCCAACATTTCAGATAATACTCAGATTTCTGATATAATTCAGGGAAGTATGGCACTCGGGGTGCAGCTGTTTGCCTTTGCCATTCCCATTCTGTTAGCCTCAGTTCAGTGTAACACCTTTACATTATTTGTACCAGAGCCCTCAGAGGTGGCATCTGTAACATTCATCTGTCACCCCAGGTCTGTCCTATGCACCTGAAGTTCATTTCTTGCCGCTTTTTCTCACATCTCTGGTATTTTTAAATTTGCATTGCCAGTAGTGTGTAATAAAACTGAGCAGACTGTAACTTCTGGTGACCCACCTTGGTGAGAAAAAAATTCCCTTTTTCCACTTCAAAATTTCCATTGTAAAATCTGAAGACATAAGACAAAAAGGGGACCTAGCATTTCAGATACATAAATTGTCCTACAAAAGGTAATGTACTACCTCCAGATGAATGTGAATATTTTGCTACCAGTGTTAGTGCCAGTAGCCAACTGAGATACCAAAATGTTCAGTTCTAAAGTCTTCTGTAGGCAAAGGCTTACAGAGTGCATTCTCGAGCTATTTTTCAATGTCTTTCTGATTCTGAGATTGTTTTGAACAGCAGGAGTTTATAAATTAGCATTAGAACAGGTTCTGTAACCACACAGAAATAGTTTTTGTGATTACTTTGTTTTAGTAGTGAAGTATTGTTAGATCAATTGAATTTATACATTGATTAATATTACCTCTTTTTTTGTAAGACAATAGATATGTATTAGGTTTTATTTAAAAATAGTGGATTCTATTTGCATGAGTGCTCTATTTAGGAATATTTCATTGCCTGAATGCAAAGATAAATATTCCTCCAGTTTTTCTCTTCTTGGGAAGTAGCATAGTTTCTCTGTCTGGTGACTTATGACATATATAACAGGTCCAGCTCATTCTTTGCGTGCTCTGATTAAGGACCTTAGCTTTACTTTTGATATACCACTCATGGAAATGTTTCATACTTAAGGCAAATATATTTCCAGCTGAATTCTAATGCTCATCTTAGATTTCTGATGTATCTTTTCCAAACCTTTGTTAGAACATCTCTTTTGGTGGTGGTACTTCAGCTGATTTCTGACTGCATCTTCTGCTGTGTAAACAACAGCAAGTTAAAGAGTGAGCTGTGAATTAATTTTATTTGTAAGAGCTTTAATTATTCTTGAGTTCAAAGTAAATACGCTTATCTACCTAGATGAACCTACTTATTAAATTCATCCAATCTTATAAGAAATTACAATTTCCTTAGGGCCAGCTTTGTAATTGTGCAATTGAGATAACTCAAAAGAGAAAGTTCATCAGTTTTTTAACTTCAAAAACCCAGAATACACAAAATCAAGAGTTAAGTTAGTATTAATAAATATGAAATAGCAATGCAAGCTGTTGTTTGTATGAGCTCTTCTGCTTCTCAGGTATCTTTTATCTTCCATTGGTCATTGGGATCTTTTCTAGCACACTTGACTCTTTTGCTGCTCCTGGTGATACTTTTGTTTGATAAGGTTTCCAGAGGACTTTTGTTTTCTTTCATCTTTCATTTCACATCAAATGCAACAATGACAAGAAAAAGCAAAAACCCAAAAGCCAAACACCGTTGTTATGTAGACCATGATGATAAAGATAATATGACTGATGTTGGGCATTTTGATCATTATTGATTCAATCATCATCTTATCAGCACTAGTTACAAGTGAAAATGAAAAACATCAAGGACCAACCCAACATCCACTATTGCACAGCGTTCATTTTGGAGAGATCGGTCAAGAACAAAATCCTGCAAATATCACTGGCAGTACTGGACAGCATGAATTTACTACTGCAGGTGAAAATTATTTTGGAAAGGATACTTCTACAGGTAATATTATAGGTCACATTTTAGTAAATTTTCAGGATCTTCTAAAGATTTAGTTTTAGGATTTTTTACTAACATTTTTGTATTCTAAGGCCATAATACAGGTTCTGTGAATAAACCTGAGCAATCCTCATGTTAGATTATTTTTTTTAAATTAGTCTGTTCTTCAGACTTGTTCCTGGATGTTTCTCTTCTATTTGTCTTCTATGCCAAGACCCTCAGTAGGTTAATTCTGTAAATATCTCCTATATTTTGTGTTGCAAGTCATGCAGTCACAAGCTTTCAACAAGCTATCTACCAGGGTTTTGTCTGTAGGAAACAGAGAAGGTGTAAATGGAAAAATAATGATGTGTGTTGCATTTTTCACCCATTTGGGAACTGTGTTCACTCTCCTGTTGCAAGCCATTATTGAAGCTGGGGCAGGGTGGGGGGTGTTTCTCAGTTTTTTTCCAGTTTTTTTTAATGGTGCTTATATCTAAAAATGTTATCGAAAATGTCTACTCATTCCACTTTTGAACTATGGCAAGATGATACTGGTGATGAAGGGAAGAAAACAAAGCATAATGTAGAATAAGAGAGAGGCTTCTCTCCCTCATTGGTTGAATCAATTGAAACATAAAAGATCAAATTATACTGTAAAGGTGGTAACTGAAAATTGACATATTTTACTTTCTGTTCCTGTGAGCGTCCTAAACTTATGAGTTAATGACAGATGTGCTGTACTAAGCACTGCCAACAGTGAGTGCACCACAGTCATCATCTGCTCTTGTGGATTATCAAATACAGGTCTCTGATAATCTCTTATAGTACACTACCATGGCAATACATAATAGCCCACTTGCAATTAAAATTGTGACACACCAAGGCAAATTTCTTCCTTTTTTTTTTTCTTATTGGGTTGAAGGGGTTAAGAAGAATTATGGTTCTTACAAGGTTCAGGTACTCTTTTGCTATGATTGTCTATTAAAACTACAGGTTGGTTGATATGGATAGTGCTTTTCTAAATAACTGCAATATCAAATATTCTCCAGCTGAATGCTGTCTTATTCATTGTGTGCACCATTCACAAATCTGTAGCATGACCTAGCATTCCCCTTTGTCATACTTCCTTGTCTATTATCCCAGAGATGCTGCAACTAACGAAACAGTGAAATTTTGAGGGGAAAAAATTGAATATAATCAATGCACTCTGTGCATTAAAATCTTACTCATGGGTCATATCCTTGCAGTTATTTATGCCTTTGAGGCTTTTTAATTCTGCATCAGTGAATATTGGTTTGATATTCCACAATACAAAGTTGACAGCAAGATTCAGAGAAATACTTTTGAAAAACAGTAAGACACCTTGATTCTGAAAAGCATATGCTCAGTTTGAGAAAGGAGTCGGTCCTACTGATGACAGTAGACAGCTTTTCTAAATATAAACCAGGATGAGAAGCAAATCTACTTTACTTCTCTTTGCCATTAAATGTAGTAGACAAGTGAGCAAGGCCTGTCATAGAGACAAGAACCGAAGAGGAGAATAATGTGAGAAATGGATCTTTATATACTGAGTTCATAATTGCTTCACCATCATCATAACAGCTATGGCCTCCAGCCATGGGGCCAAACAGAACGACTCAGCACGAGACCCCTTGGTGTATCCAGGCTGGGAGGAGGGAGAGGATCCTGGCACACAGCCTGCTGTAACGGATAGAGTTACTCCTTCCAGCGAGAGCAGTCGTGGCAGAGAGTCTCCCACCACAGGTACTAGTAAGAGTGTCTGCTGTGTGTGTTGCATCACTTCTCTCTCTTGGATGGCATCTCCTGGAAAGATACTGCATGAACTTGTAGGGAGGAGTAATTACAGAGCTCTTAAAATAATGACATAAACTGTAGAGTAATTACTTTTCTTTGTGCTCTGTCTAGAAAGTGGTGGTGAAATGGAAGATTTCAATTTTAGCTCCGCATGAAACATTTGTTCTTTACTTGCCAACATCACTTCTAGGGCTTTCCATTCCTTTTTGAAGCCTGGCTGTGAAATTGTGTTCAGCTCATTACAGAAGTTATATTATTTAGTGCTGCCAGACTGTCTTTATCATAAGGTTGAATTCATACTTATGTATATTTGTAGATCAAGAGGTTAATTCATTTAATTTGTGAATATTCACCTGGCAAAGAACTGTTCTTTTCATAGACTTTATCCAAATATTTATCCCTCTGGTTCATTCATAGAATCATGAAAGACAGGGATCTGTAAAACTGGCATGACACAAGCATCATGATCCAATTTCATATACCATGGTATTCACTACATCAAAATAACATTCTAAAAACATGGCATGATGTCTTCTGGAGGTCTCCCCTCTCCATCTGCCACTGGGATCTGTGCATGTTGCCAACATCTCGCTCCAACATGCTGAGCATACATGTGGAGCTTCAGGCTCTCTCAGAAGCCAGTGACGGTGTGGAGGAAGAAGCAGAGGCCTTCTCGTCTTCTTTACTGTCAGTATTGATGCCTGTAATGTAAAACACACTGTAACAGCAAGTGACAGTGTCAAGGAAGCTGAGACTCTGTAGTTAGCCTGGGATGCAGGTCAGGGAATCCTTCTGACTGCTGCCTCTGTGTCTTTCCCTGTGTCACCGCCCTCGGGAATCTTTTTAATTAAGTAAAAAACCGGACAAGGATAACAAATGGAGACGTCTTACCAAAACTGTGAGAGAGCAGTGATGATGTACAGGACACAAGGTTTCCCTTCTCTGCCCCTTTTGTGGAGAGAAAAGGGGAACAGTGGTTTAAGGGGAACAGGAGGCTTGGATGGGATGGTAATGGGAAGGCCACTGCAGCACATGGAATTTGCAGCTGTTAAATAATCTGTGTTTAAACCATCTGTTATTAAACCATCATAACAGCTGTTGTCTCTCCTGATGGTGCCCACCACAAAGAACCAACTCAACCACTTCTGCCTTTGGATAATGAATCAGAGAAGAGCACTGAAGGCATCATGGATCCCACAGATACCCCCAGGGATGAAGTTCTCCCCAGGACCACAGCCACTATGATCAAAGCTGGTAATGGCTCTCCTCCAGTCGGTACCAGTAAAAATAATGGATTGTACTCATTTCTCATGTCTGGTGTGAAATGAGACATTATTTCTTCTGAAACTGACTTCTTTCCCTGTCTTTGTCATCTTCAAAGTATGCATTCTTGTTGTGAAATTGTAGTGCAAAGGTTTTTATGGTTTTATTGCACATGAATATCCCAACAAGAATTCCTGTCTGTTTAAGGATATTTTCTTTTCCTGTGCGCCCTGTTTCTTATGTCTCCTGACTTTGCTCAGGTTTATTTTTAACTGGGAAAGCAGTTGCTTTTTGGAAGTGGTTAGTAGTGTAAATGTTTGTTTTTCATGTCTCGTCGTTCCTGGTCTTACTATTTCAACGTATTCTCTTAATACTGTAAAATTTGAAGTAATTTGCTGGAGTTTGTTCATGTAGTTCTGTGAAGCTCTCACTTAAATTCCTAAACTCTGCATAGTATCTATTTAAAATTATCCTCATTTAAAATACCACTTTTTAATTTAATACAATAAGATGTATTTTTCTGACACTGTAGTTATTTGAAACGTGCATATTTTCTTCCTGCATTTTCTAAAAAAGAAATTTTAAGGAAAAATTAGCAGTTATCCTTTTGCTTTTCTTCCTCAAAAATCCATCTTCATCTGGATTATTTAATCCTCAACATTTAGGATTTGCCAGAGAGCTATGAAAACAGTTGATTTTGTGGATTATAAATAGTTTGTGGATTAAAATATAGTTGTGTCATCTACTCATATCTTATAAATATGAATGAAATTCTGTAAAGTTTCCCAGTTCACTTTCACTGTTTTCAAGCTTTATGAGGTTTGACAGATTAGTTGCAAATAAGAAAATCCAAGTATGATTTAGCAATTTGTTCAAATGTTTTAAATTAAGTAATTCTAATCTAATTTCTGTGTAACAACAGGAATTCTTATACTCATTTTGAAAATAATACTGCTGTTTTCTCCCTTAAACAATGTTTAGTAGGTGTTTTCAAAACTAATATTTTAGGCTGCATTGTGAATATTAGTGAAGGAACAGACAATCCAAAAAGAGTCTGTCATATACAGAAGGTATTCTTTGCTTGTGGCTTTGTTTTGATTTTTTTCTTCTCACTGCCTATTCTACATAGGCTAATAAATAAAAAGGTAGAGATTACTAAAGTAAAGAGGGGGTAATATGTAAGGTGCATTTAAAAAATGTTTTTGAAGTTAACTTAGCCATCATCACAACAGTCACAACCTCCACTGACATTCTGGCATCAGAAGATATAACCCAGGAAGCATGGGCACCTCGCCTTGTGGTAACAGCTACTTCCTCTCCTGGCGGTGCCCACCACAAAGAGCCAACTCAAACACCTCTGCCTTGGGATGATGAACCAGGACAGGGCACTGAAGGCATCACGAGTCCCACAGATATGTCCAGAGATGAAGTCTTCCACAGGACCACAGCCAGTGTGACCCAAACTGGTAATGACTCTCTTCTGATGGGTGCTAGCAAGAATAATGGATCATACTCATTTCTCATGTCTGGTGTGAAATGAGACATTATTTCTGCTGAAGATGATTCCTTTCACTATCTTTCTCATCCTGGGAATCTTCATTCTTGGTGTGGACTTGCAGTGAAAAATCTGTTGTAGGATCTGTGGACAAGGCCTAAGGGACTCCTTGCTGGTGCTCTTGGTGGTTTCTGGTCCTTTGCTGAAGCATGTTTTTGGGTGATCTCCAAAATGTTCTGCGAGACACGCACTTGGTGATTCTGAGTCCTCAGTCTCATCTTCCTTTCTGGTGCATCAGTGGGATCAGACTGGATATGTCTGGGCACCATGACTGGTGTGGTGGAGGTGCTCTGGTGGGTTAATCAGATGACTTGCCCCTGTGACTCAGCAGCAGCAGCACCATCACTGGGAGTGGTGTCCCAGTGGTGAGGGCAGGGCATTCATAGAAGAACCACATCCCTTAAATTCTGCCACCATCGGTTTCTCTCTTCTCTTCCCCTGTGTATTGCCAGGCCAACACAGGTGACACCTCTCACTCCTGAGTTACAGGGTCAGGTTGTTGCTGCTACAGCCTCTTCTTCTAAAGGTCTCCCCTTCCCATCTGTCACTGGGATCTGTATAAGTCACCAGCATCTCGCTCCAACATGCTGAGCATAGATGTGGAGCTTAAGGCTCTCTCAGAAGCCAGTGACAGTGTGGAAAAAGAAGGAGAGGCCTTCATGTCTTCTCTCCTCCTTCTGTGCTTTGCATGAGGAAGGTGGAGGTGCTTTCTGGCTTGCTGTGGCCCAGGAAATGATGTGGGTGGTGGTTTTTGTGAGTGCTCCCTGATCATGCCACCATCATGACAGTCCTAGAGTCCGTGGATGATGTTGACCAAGAGAAAGCAACCAAGGAGCCACTGGCACCTGGCACTGCACCTGGAAGGGAAACTGAACAAGCAAATGCCACAGAGGGTTCCCATGTCCGTGGGATACCAGGAGTTTTTTCAGACACTGAAGACCATTTTATTCCCTTGCAGACTCCTCTTACTACCAGTAAGAACAATGAATTATAACCATTTTCATTTATCCATCAGTAAGTTGTTATTGTGGACAATGGCTACAGTCCAAAAATGTGAACTAAGCATAATTGTAAATGGTTGTCATATTATTATTTCCCTTTTGGGTTTTGTTATTGGTTTTAACCTGCTGATAAAATGTCATGAAGGGTATCTCTATCTGGTAAATGCATTAGCTAAAAGGCCAAAAATAATGTTTATCAAATAAACTTTTCTTATATTCTGTTATCAGCGTGTGGGAACACAACCATTGAAGTGTAGAAGTGTAAACTTTCTGCTCATGGCCATACATTTGCTCTAGCATTTTGTCTTTCTTTTCTTGCTGGGCACAAATGACAGCTATGTAACCCTTAACTATCTGTCACTGTTTTTTTCCTAGGTATATGTGCTGTTGGTCTCTTTCCAGTGATTAATTGTAGCTATGTTAATGACATTTCATTTGGAAACAGCTTTGTCTATTAAAGGGTTATTCTTCTGATGAAGTTAGTGCAGTTAACAGTGTTTGCTTATTATACTACATATAGCCTTTGGTGTTTTTTTTAATGTGTGATCATGTGTTAATAATACAGGAAATGAAGGGACTTTTCCTTATTTCCAAATGTAGTTTCCATACAAATAACCATCCTAACAGTAAGGGGTTTTTTCCAATTTCAGTTAATCCAAACACTGTTTTCATGCACTTTCTTGGAAGTTAGTGGAGCCATTTCAGAGTAGAATTTGGCCAGTGTTCTGTGGACCTTCTTTGGGTATAAACAAGATTATGTACCTATATTTTTACAGCATTATACAGAAAACACTTGAAAGCTAATTCCCTTAATAATTCTTTAATATTAATTAATATATTTTGAGGTAGAACGTTGGGCTAATTATTTTTTCAAGAATTTTGTATAAACCAGTAAATTCAACTCTAACAAAATTGCCTGGTTATAATATTTTGACATAGGCATAGCATTATAAATTCAAAATATGTATTTGTAAGAATTTTATTGGAAAGCTAAATCTGTTTTTAATAATGTCTTCCTACTAAAACTCATTTATTTCATTTCACTTCACAGGCCCTATTCACTTAATTAATCTAAGCTGCCTTCCTAATTTTATGTGCAGACATTACACACTATGAAAAAATGTTTGCTACCTTTCTGTTTTGAGCACATAAAACTTGTAGGAACTGGTTTGAATCTTTTTCAGTGTGAATATCTGCATTGAATCTTTGCATTGTCAGTACCCTGGCAAAAGGCTCAGAAGGCCATTTTCTCCAAACTCTTCCTTTTTTCATTTACCTTCTCTTGGTGCTTTTTAAGAACACAGTACATGGGAATTACTAAGACACTACTGTTGTCATCAAAAAGTTTAATTACTGAAGGGTTCATTCATTTGTAGTGTTCTCCAGTTAGGTGAATGCAATGGAAAAGATTCATGAATGTACTGTTAAAGGCCTTCTCTGATCAAGTGAATGATTTGGTGTACTGTACCACTTTTTTTCACTTCCTTTTTTTTTCACAGCAATGTTTAATCTGTGGTCAGACATCACACTAAGTGTTCAAGTGTCTGTAGAATAACAACTCAGTCCACTGAAGGAACATAAAAAATAAATGGCCATAAAGAAAAAAGAATCTAGTATGTTACCAAAATGAAATGTAGAGAGCTTTTGAGGATCCCTCCCTGCCACTTGCAAGCACCTCCCCAGAGCCAGAACAGCAGTGGGTGACCCCTGCTTCTTCTTCTTCTCCTCACTGCTCAGGGGAACAGCAAATGTAGCAGGTTTCTAAGCATACAAATCTGAAAAACTGTCTGAATGCCTTTCTAAGGGGTTTTGTGGAGGAAAAGCTCTGGCATTTTTCAGAGATGATACAAAGCACTTAAAAAAAGAAAATGTACTGAGATGTAGTGCAGACAAAGTTAGCAGGTCCCTCTTGGTCAGCTTTCTTTGGCACTAGATCAGGACTCTTCATGTCTGAGCTTGTGTTCTGTCCTTTGTTGTGAGATAGCACCAAACAACACACCAGTCACGAAGTTTCTTGTTATTAAAAATAAAAACATCTGGAAAATTCATGAGCTGCTTGCTGGCTATGCTTCACAGAGGGGATGAAACATGCTTCTCAGTTTTGCATTTGCCAGCTGTTACTAGGAAATTAGATCAGAATTGTTGGACAGAAATTAGTTGTAATGTGGGTTAAAGAAAAAGAACTTTACAGCTGATTAGAGTTAGTGTTTAATTTCTTAGAGTCTGGAAGAATTCAGAGAGGTGGAGATCTGTAATATATTTTTTTGTAGTGATAATGAAGCAGTAGTCCCAAATGAAATTGCTGTATCTATAGTCTGCTGATAATTTTAGACTTGGGATACCCTTATGGTAATAGCATGGGCCAAGAATGTAATTGCATAAAAGTTTAAGCAGTATGGTCAGCACAGAAAATAGAAGACACTGATTTAAGGTCTAATACCATCTTGGAACAAAATTACACAACTTAATAAAAAGGACAAGAGGATCCACATCTAAGTTTGCAATGAATGTTTAGAATGTTCTGAATGTTTAGAGTCCCACTCTATAGCTGTCAAAGTCACAACCATTCAGAGAACTATTGCTGTATTTTATGGCAGCGTTAGCGTTTTAGGTGTTCAGTTTTATCCTGTGTTGGAATAGAATTGAAACATATGAAGGAGACAAGAATTTTTCTTGAGGGAAAGCCATGAGTTTTGCTTCCCAAAATACAAAACTAGCCACAGTTCAGATGAGTGGGATGCTTATAGTCTATGTAATAGTTTTCAGTACAAACACTCACTAATTGCTTCAGCATGAACTTCTAGAGTATGATTTATATGTTGTGAAAGTCACAGTCTTCATGTCTTGCTGTTAAATATTCATCAAGCATATTTGGCCTAATGGATGGGATTTTTGTTCTTTAGGCTCTACCTCTAGTGTACATAGTAACCAAGGACCACACAAGGGACATTATGAATTCACTGCTTCCCCTGAAGAAACTGCCACGACACAAATAGCTTCACAGCCAAGGTCGGCCCGTGTACCAGGTAGGGTTTTGAAGCCAAGTGTTTTAAAAATCCATGTGCTGAATTTTATTCATATGAACTGAAGTAAGAGATGGAAATGAAGGTCAAATACAGTTCAGGCTTTGTTCTGAATCAGATACTATTCAGCATTTCACTAGTAGTCTGAAAAATGGAGCATATTGTAACTCATATAATTTTCCAGCAATATTAAGATGAGGGAAACCGTGCATTTGGAGAATGGGATTAAGATTCAATTAACTTTTATAAACTGAAATGAAATAATGCAAAACTCAGTAAAGTTATATGCATAGTATCATATCCATGAGAATGTTCAGTGAAAATAATAGCTGAGACAAGCTCTCCAGAATAGAGCTTGCAGATTAAAACAGAATAAAAAGAAGCCAACACTATGATACAGCTGCAAAAGAATGCAAATATATTCTGGGATTTATTAGTGGTAAAGTAATTTTTGAAACAGAGAGAGTAATTATCCCACTATACTTAGGCCTAGCAAGTCCAGAGCTGAAATTCTGTGTTCAGTTCAAGGTATTGCATTAGTCACATGGGAAAAAAATGGAGGAGAGCACACAGAAAATTTTGGAAAGGTAACCTTTGAAGCACCTTTTGAAGAACTCATCATTTCCAGGGAAAACTGAAGGGAGATAAAGGAGAGCCTGCTATGAAAAGAATGCCTATCAGCTTTTCACCATGGAATACTAATAAATATCTAATTAGGAGAGGCAATTTGTTTCAGATGAAATGTACAAGTCTTGTTGAACAAGTGAGAGTTGTTTCAGACAAACAAGATGCAGGACATAGCTCCTGGGAGAGGGCCTCCATCTGCAATGGCAGTAGAGCTGTAATGGTAGCAGGGAGTAGGCTACTGGGAAGGTTGTGAAATCTGCTCTACTAAAAATGTGCTAAAAGTCATCCTGCTTCTGTGCCTGGGATTGTAAGTGTATCATGCTAAGCCTTTTCTTTTGCTGTTGGAGTAAATCAGTGGAACAGCTCCTCTTCACCTGTGCCCACCAAAGTGCTTACAGGTGGCAGCAGTGACAGGGTATTTAATGTGAGCTGGGTTGTGTGTAGCTGAATGATGAAAATGTGTTTGATTTGCACAGAAAGACTTTGTAAACCAAACAAACATTCGTGGAAGCTAGGAAAAGAGTGTGACAGCTTAAAAAATGTAGGAGAGACTGTGTTTTTGTGCTTGTGTGAAATGGCAAACCCACATGAGATACATTCACGTGCTCTTCCCCCCCATCTCTGCCCACAGACTGGCTGATCATCGTTGCAGCCCTGGTGGTGCTCGCGTTGATCCTGGCCGTGTGCATTGCTGTCAACAGCCGCAGAAGGTAAGGCCACACCTTTACCCTTCAAACACACTGCCTACTGCTTTCTTCCCTCAGAGGCTCCAAAGCCTTGTCAAAGAGCAGGGCAGCAACACAAGGAAAGAGCTTCCTCTGTGAAGGTTGTGGTGTCTTGGGGTGTGGGGACTCAGGTCACCATGTCCTGCACAGGCCACAGATCAGCCTTCGCACTCACCTGGAACCACCCACATAGAGTCAGCAGCTATATGAACTGTTTGGTCTTGAAAATGGAAACTAACTGTATTTAATTCACAGAAACCTAATTACTCTCTATCTATTAGTTATTAATGGGAAAACTGTTCACAGAGAGTGGAAGTTGTGGGATGAACATAGGCAGTAACAAGGATGAGCCAGGAATAATCCTCCAGCACTGTCCAGCGCTGTCTGTGTTGGGTGTGAAGGGCTGTCTTAGACAATCACAGCGATTTTCTGACAATCTCTTGATCTGTTCCTTCCCACCAAGAGCCAGTGCCACAGCTGGCAGCCACAAGCTTTTATGCTAACATTGCTCCCAGAGGTCTCAGTAGCTTTATGTCCTCCATTTCACAGATGAAGAAGCTGAGGAATGAAAAATAATGTGGTGATCTGTGCAAATTTCAGGAAATTTGAAAAAATCCTAACCCAAGATAGGCTATAATGTTCTTACTCTGGCTTTTCTCTGGGGACTGTTCTGAGCTTTGTCTGAGCAATTGTCTTCAACAGCTTCTTACTACTTGAATGTTAAAATTGAGCTTTTTAACAGAGTAACTATATGCTACTTGAATGTAGAATTTTAACTCCTTTTTTTTAATCAGAACGACCATATAATATGTGGAGATTTTTGTTCAGGAAGTAGTGAGCACATTTTTTCCTAGTCTTTTGGTTGCAGAGCACTCTGAGCTGCTCTTTTAAGAGACTCTGGAGCTTCACAGCTCCTCGCTGACATCTTTTGGCATTTTATGTCTGCAGAGCAGGAAATCATTCCCAAGGGTGTGTGTAACATTAGCAGAGTGAACTGAGCTATTTCAGATAAAATAACCTTCATCTATGAGTCAGTAGGCATGAAAAAATGGTATTTCAGAAGCATAATAGTATAACTGAACAGCCAAATTAGTCATTCAGGCAAAACATGCTTTATTTAAGAAGAAAGAACTTTAGAAGTCCAAACTTTACAGACACATTGTCCCTCTTAGGCATGCTGGGCTCTGCATATTCAGTTTACACAAGGCTGTTTAAGGACAAGGAGGATGTCCAGCACTGTGTAGCCAGAGAGTGATCTTAACAGCACATCAGAGCTGTGCAAGCAGTACTTTTGTACTACACTGAAGGAGACCCAGCCCACAGTAATCAGTGTGCATCAGGCTGGTGAACTCTTGAAAAGAATGTGTGTGTGTGTGTTTTCATTCATGGCTACACACAGTTTATTGGGCAGCCTTGTAGTGAGTGAAACTTTAAAAGCACAGCTCCTCTTTCCTACCTGAACATCCCAAGGAGCTGTGCTGAGACAGCACCAAGAGCATTCTCCATGTTTCCTCACTGTTGGTTGGCTGCTAGGCTTGACATGCTAATACAAAGAAAAAAACCAGTTCTCTTGTTTAATGAGGTGAGAGCTTGATCCAGATTTTCTGCTCACTCAAGGATTTGTGCATTTTCAGAGCTGTGGTCCCAAGCCTGGATTTAAAAGGTGTCCTCATAGTGGGGTATTTACAAAGTTCATAAATGTGGATATATTCAAATGATAGAAAAAAATTTCTAGCACTCAGTAATGAATTCTTTTGTTATATGTAGTATCAGCAGATACAAATTAGATTAGTGAGTTCTGATAAATTTTATGCATACAATGTTCGATGCTTTCAAATATAAAATATGCAATATGGAGAAACTTTATGCTCTGCATGGTATAAGTCTATACTGGCAGACACAAGTTTAATTTCCAATCACCTTTTCCTAAATATTTGCCTTCAGTTTTGTATTATTTTTGTTAGTCTGGATTTACAATATTTTATTTTTTATTTCTTTCTAGATGTGGTCAGAAGAAAAAGCTAGTGATTAACAATGGCAAAGGGGCAGTGGAGGACAGGAAGACAAGTGAATTAAATGGAGACATCAGCAAGTCACAAGAAATGGTGCACTTGGTTCATAAAGAACAGTCAAATGACCGAACACAAGCATGTGACGAATTCCTGACTGTTAACGAAACACAAAACCATCACGAGTTTGACATGAAGACTGGAGTGTAATGGTACCACACTGCCAAGCAGATCAGGGCTGGGGAAATCAAACTCGTGGAACTTGAACAGGAATTCACAGATGCACTGTGCTACTGATGTCTTTTAAACATAAGCATAAGTTCTATTTCTTTGTAATCACTTTGCAGTGATGCCTGAGTTTAAAAATTGACATTTGCTTTATGAAACACACCCCCAAGAGTTGCATAATGCTTTCAGTTCCCAGTCCCTACACAGAGGACTCTCACTGTATCCTGGATGTTAGGGGGAGTACAAGTTTACATCATTATTCCCCAGATGGAAGGTCTTTGCTGTGTGGAGCTAAAGTATCCAGTCACTCCATCTTGCAGATATTTAAAGTATTAAGCCATGCCCTGGTGAGGAAAAATGTCAAGAGAAAAAAAAAAGAAGTTTAAACCAAAAGACATCTTCTACAATGTCCACAACATCAGAATCCTTCAGAAATGCCTTCCAGCCAGGAAGAGCAGTGGGTACATTCAGAATCTGCCAGTATAAACAAAAAGTGACATTTTATAATTATCTATGACTTGGTCTGCAACAAGGGAAACCCAGAAGGACACAATTTATTTATCTCTATTTTTAAATGTCTCTGGACATACAGCGAGTCTTCTCGGGAGGGGTAATAAAGGCATGAAAACCTGAGCTGAAACATAATAAACTTCTATTCTTTATTATCCTAGCAACCTGCTACATTATCCTTGAGTTTTTGAGATGTTCATTCTTCCCCTCTCATTCATTGGTCTAAGTTTGTGCATGCTTTTAATGAGTCTGTTAGTTAAGATAATGAATAAAAGAAAATGACCCCAGCTCTATCACATATGCACAAATCAAGCAATTGAGGTCACTAGGGAAGCTGACAGTATTTTATTCCTGAAAATAGGTCTCTATATTCTGCTCCATTTTACCTAGGAGATGCTGAGCCTATTAAAATGTTTTCCCCTATAACTATTATATTATACCAGATTGCTGATATTTTAAAAGTTGCTTTTCTGCTCATTTCCTCAGAACTCTATTTTATCTATGTTTTTTTCCATCTGCTCTTTAAAAAAACCAAAAAGAAACATTGCTTCCTTTTTGGTACCAGAAGTTCAAATTCTACAGAAAAGATCAAAGCAAATGAAAGGCAACTCTCCCAGCCATGTAATATAGTAGAGTAGCTGAGCTGCATTGTTACATGCTTTTGTTATGTCCTTTTGTGTCTGTTATGTAAAGTATTTGTATTAAGCTATGATGCTGTGCATTATATTGATATGAATTGTCAGGAAAAAAAATTATTTGCTACCAGTGGTCTGTGCCATTTTTAAGAAATTTTGGAATGGAGGGAGAATGGTAACTTCTAATTGGACTGCCCCCAGGAAATGCAGGTAAAAACATTGGTCTGTGTCAGCTGTGGGATGTGGATGGTTTGTAGCAGGGTTATTCAAGGGTTCTGTTCTCTGGCCATAGCCCCTGTCTTTGAAACTCTTCTGCTAAAGCATGTTATGTTCTTTGTCTGAAGCAGTTTGGAGGATGAATATTCAGCTGGCTAAATACTGACTTTAGCTAGCACTGATCTTTACTGGAACATAAAGCACAAGACTGTTGATTATATTTCTGAGTCACAGCCCTCCAGCTATTTCCCCATGTGCTTCATGGAAATGCTCAAGTGCCCTGGTGTCTGCAGGCAGATCTCCTCAGGGCAATTTATACCTGGGCAAAAAGTCACAAGACAAGGTGATGTTTTCAAATACACATAGGATGTTTTCTGACTTTATGTAGGTCAGATACTTCATCTGTGAACAGTGCATTGATTTTTGTTTAATGTTTTTAAGCACGCTTTCCTACTTGTCATTAGGAATCAAAATGATCTGTTGAAGGCTATGTTTAAATGGATGTTAGTATGGAGATCCAGAGTAAGAATTATTCCTGTCTTCAGATCCTAACTGAATATAGGTCTCAGTGAAAAGGATTTCATTGTCTTGGAGGCTAAATTTCTCTTTTAAAACACCAAAAAATCTGTGGCATGTTATTCATCTCCCTATTCAGATATTGAATGAAGAAATCCACAGACTTCTTCCGAATTTATCTTATATTCAGTAGCTATAAAAGCACAGACAACACTGGTTGGGTTCTTTATATATTTTTAAATGGGAGATGCTCAAGAGGCAATGCCATTATTTTATATATGCTGGTTCTTTTTAGATTATGTCCTGTGACTTATGTATAATTGTTTCATTATAGTTTCAAAACTAGATGGCCATTTCATATGTGTAATACAGTACATACTTTTATTAATCTTGCTTTTGTTATGAGGGGTTGTTTGTTGTGTGTATTTTTATAGAGAGCACTTGATATATTTGCATATTTATTTAACAGATTAATCAGAACGAAAGAAAATATCATCTGGAAATTGTAATGAGAAATACTATTGCTAAAAACACATTGGACTTTAAAATAAGCTTCCAAAATAAGCCTATTTCCACACTGATGAAATGCAAGTCCAGCTGTTAGTGGGAGAGAAGTACTCAGCCCTACAGCAGTGTTGAGTACTGTGGTTGTTTGTTTTTTCTGCTTGCAAATTCCAAGCCAGGCTGAGGTGAATGCTGCCTGACCTTGCCTGCTTTGCTGGCCTCCCCCAGGCTCACAGGTGCTCTGGGAGTCAGCCACGAGCTCAGCCTCCCCCAGAAGCAGACAACAGCTACAACAACCTGGTTCAATTTAAGATCAACCCAGGAAGATCTCGAGGACCATTCCGGCTCCAACTGAACCAACAGCATTTGGAGAGTGCAGCACCCAGCAGGATCCAGCTCTTCCTTCAGGGTGCTGATGGACAAACTTGGCCTATCCTTGGAGCCCAGGAAGAATGAGGATCTCTTCTAAACATGCCAAGGAGGTCAGACCCTGCGATCAGCTTGTGTTACTCCTTTGTCTTGAGATAAATAGGATCCAGACCAGTGAAAATACTGTCTAAAGCAGCAAGCATATTTAAGAGAGACTCTTTGTGTTTTATGGGAATGTAATATTTTCATGAAGCAATGCAGGCTGATTGTTTCATCTGTATTTTCTTGAAGATCTGAAAGGAATATTTGATTAAAGCAGAGAAAGGAAGTGCAGCTGTCATGTCTACCTTTGTGGATGTGGAACCCTTTCCACAACATCAGTTCCAAAACTGTACTTTCCCAGTTTTTCACATGATAGGGATGGTTTTTGTGTGTCCCTTGTCAACAACAACAGCCTCTGTAGTAATTAGTTTGAACCGTGTTGCCTGGACTATTTTTAGGAGACAATTGCCAAGTGTCTCTTCAGCACATATCATTCTGGCTGGTCCTAATTATTCCTGCTGTAGATGAAGGAAATAAATCCTCTGACAACTGTGTTCTGCCTCTGCATACACAGACTCCAGGGTATTTCCTAAGTCAGCAGTTAATGGGTTTATTTTACCCTGTATTAGGCCATTAGGCAATAATTATTTCTTAATCTTTATTAAACAGTTCAAGGGTCTGGCACCTCTGAGTCTCTGCAAGAGCTCTGATTAGTAAAGCACCAGCCCTTTTGGTAAGCACAGGTTCTGGCTACTTCTCTGTGGAGGGGAAAAGGACAAAAGGTGGCAGGAAAAGGGCTGTTCCTTGGGCTGTGGGTCCAGCTGTGTGGGAGTGGGTGACAAAATTCCTGTCCTTAAGGGTGGAAAGAATTGTGCAAAGGTGTTTTGGGTGTGGAATTCTGGGGAGATTCAGGATGGAGGGAGAACACAATTTCTGGGAAAGGATGTAAAGGGAGAGTGAAATTTCTGTACTACAACTGGGAAAGTACCTTCACACCCCCAGGACCCTGGCACTCGAATGTTTCACAACTCTGAGAAGGAAAAAAGCCTTTTCCTTTAAACCTCCCCCACCTCCAAGTCATCCTCGACATCCACCACCTCATTTGCAAACCGACTTTGGATTTTCCTCTGGTAGCTTATTTCTCACGATTGCTATGCCCTGCTGCATTGGCATCCCCCATGCTGGGGACAAGCAGCTGTGGCAATGAGGAGAGGCAAATTTAGCCCAGGTGAGTAAGTGTCTTTTACAGCACAGAGACTGCACTTTTTGTCTCCTCTTTCTCACCCCTTTGGAGTAAGGTTAGTAAAGGCAAGATTTCAAAAACATTTCTGAGAGAGACCGATTTGATTTTTATTTATGCCTCAACATATGTTATACATGAGGTGAAAAATTACTCATAGGGACTGTACATGTGCTGGAAGCCCTGACAGGTGCCAGGGATTATGGATACCCAGGAAAAAAATGCCCAGGAAATCGAGCTGTGGGAGCAGCCTCAACACATAAAAGCAGCTGCTCTCTCCATCTCTCTTTCCCCTCTCTGCTCTCTTTTCTATCCCACTCAGAACCATACCCTTTCTTTACCAATGACTGGTTCTCAGGTATAATATTTGTTGCTTTTGCACATTATTTTCATCCCAAAAATCTGTGAAAAAGAATCCTCCCTGACTCCTCTTCCAGTAGGGCAGGACAATTCCATTTCTTGCTTATCTTCCTGTTTTGGAAGTGCAAGACTGACACAGATCTTCACGTTGGTCAAATGAGCTGCTGCTTAGGGGTTTAAAAGTTAAAACTGTAGAAATGAATCCACCACCAAAGGAGCTCTCCTGACCTCAAGATTGTTGAGTATTGTTAAAGTGCAAGTACAGCAGGGGCAGTGAAAGCTTTACATGTGCCTGGAACAGCCTTTTTCAGTTTTGTCTGGGTGGTTCCAGCAAGCAAATGAAAGGTTTTGTCTGAGTGACACCTTCAAGGAGTCTCAGGCTTTTTGTTTAAAAAGTTTTTTTAAAAGGAATTTATTTATTCCTACTCTATAGGCAAAGGGGTTTTGTATGAAAAAGTGGGGGAATGAAACCCATCTTTATACATTCTCTGCCACAAAAAGGTGTGCACTGAACAGTGATGTGAGTACCTTTAGTTTTTCTTTAAAAATTTTAAAATTATGGAGTTTTGGATCAAAACAAATCCACAAAGACTGTCAAGAAAGATTACTTTTTTTTCTCAGAAACAGACATTGTTTCAGCTAGTTTTAATATTCCAGATAGAAGATACAGCTGTACAATTTTTGGGGGGGGAGGGAGGGAAGATTCTCCATGTCTAATATGTAGTATAGCTTTCCCTTTGTACTAAAATGAAATTCTTACAAGTAATTTATTTCCCACTGAAAAAAAAATAGTATATGCAAATTTACAACAAAACAGGATTGTTCAAGTCTAGGATGCCATAATTATCAGGAAAATCTCCAGCATTTCTTAGAAAATTAAGGAAAAGTCTCACTCAAACACTCAACTCAGAATTTAGGTCAACAGCAGCTTTCTGCTGGTGCTGAAGCTGAGGCACAGCTGAGATTAGGGCTATGTGGGCTGCCAGAGGTAAATCAGCAGATGGCTCATAGGCAGTGGAAACTCTGTACATCCTGAAACTTTTAAGTGTGCTGAATTTGTCCTGAAGTCTTTGTAACTCCCAGAGCAGGGCAGAGGAGGATGCAACCAGGCATTTTCCACTTCTCTGGAGGCTCTAAGCTTTGTACCTGGCATCTGAAAGCCTTGTCTTGGGCAGTTGTGTTGGAGTCAGTTTTAACACATATTTTGCCAGCCCCATGTGGAAGTGTATAAATAGTTTGGTACCATTTGGTACCACATGGCTTTGGTACAACTGAGTTTTAGCTTGAATTCTAAATTTACTTGTAGTCACTGGTGTACATCATCTAACTTCTGGCATGGCAGAAGGCTTTTCTTCCCTGGGCTAATCTAAGAAAACCCCTTGGATCATTTTCAGTGACCACATTTTCCTCTGCTTGAATTGAGACTCCACACTTCCATTTTTCTCCTAAGAAACAGTAGTAAACAGTTCTGACCCATGATGGGAGTTAAAATCTGAGTTTATATTGACCACTTTTTTCTACCTACTTTTTTTAAAGCAAGCATCCTGTTCAGGGCTGCTGCTGCAGATTGCTAGCAGCACCTCACCAGAGCTAGCTCAGGGAGAGAGCTTTCTGGAGCTGAGTTTATCTAAGGTGAGTCCATGACAGCTGAGCCCCAGACATGAGACACAGTGATCTCAGCTGACAACAGTACACTGAGGGAGAGAAGAGTCTTCCTGCACAAGTGTGGACTACAGCCATTGGTGATGCAAACCTCAGAGCAAATGCTGGGCTCCTTTTACTTTTTTGATCCACAAATTATTCTCTGTCTTGGCTTTGTTCAAGCACTGCCTGTCTATCTGTCTCCTAGTGTGCAAGTGGAGGGTTTTGTCTTCCTGTAAAACTGTTTCACAACCATCCCCTCAATTCAGCATGTTTTGTTTTGCAGCAGAAGGTCTTCAGATTCACTAGCTTTATAGTTCTTGGGTATTTCCCTGCAGTTCTTTGGTGGTTCATTTTCTAGTTAATCTGTCTTTCATTAATCAAGTGAAAATCTGAAATGAACTCAAGGTAGGGATGCTTGTTTATTCAGCCAGTGACTTAAAAATTAACAAACCTACCCTTTGTGCAAGAAGGTTGACTTCCTCCCTGCCCATGAAGAGGACAGGTACAAAGCCTCCCTATTGTTTACAGGCCAGTCAGAAATGGGAGCAGCCAGGTTCAGAAACAAAGCTGATATGACTCAGTAAATTTAGATAACACCAGTAGCCTGGGTGGAATAGTGGAATGAATTTTGAGTGCATTTCCTAGCCTGGTCCCTCTTCTTGTCCCTTCACTGCACTGGGAGTCAGCTGCCTTTTCTTACTTGCACATCTGCACAGCAGCATTTCTCAAGTGGTGTCCATGGATCACATGGATCACAAGGAGAGTGATCCATGGAGTTTATTCAGGAAGAAAATAGCCAAACAGAGATAGATCAGTCTTACAAATGACTACATGAAAAGCAAACATTTTTGGTTCACTCTTGAATGAGAATGAAGAGCACAACACTGTAAAACAGACCCTGGGCTGCTTTTCTAAATACTCATCCCTGTACTGCAGAAGCCCCACCAAGAGTGTGAGGCCTTGCTCCTCCAGACCATGTCCCTGTAGCTCTGGTGGGCAGCAGTCAGTTTTGTCATTTATCTGTCTGCACAGACACATCTTATTTATCAGCACAGAACCTGCCTGCCAGAACCACAGGACCACAAGAGCTTATCTTGCATGTCATCTCTTTTCCTTCCTGCCTTCACTGGGTGCTGTGCAAGTGGGACAGCAGGCAGTCATCACCTGCCCAGCCTGGGAAGCTGCCTCAGCTTTGGGTGCCTGCACAGGGCTCTGCACAGCTTTGGAAGCAAAATGGCATCAACCCTGCTGGGATATTTGTACATTCTTGCAGGGCAAGTGCTTGCTGCAAATAACTCCTTCCAGCCCAACTGAGTGTGATTTTTAATGCTGTTTTCCTCCTAAAGCACTGTACGTTGGCCACCTGTTTCTTTCATAACCTTGCCCTGTTTACATGTACTATCTAATACAAAGGAGAAGATTATTTCTGACTAACAACCCTCAAGTATTATCTCAGGTTTTCTTTCATGCCTGAGAGGAGATACAGAAATATCTCTTAATATGGGTGCATGATTCATGACTCACTGGGTTTTATAGCCCCTTTTAGCAGATTCTTTCCTGTAGAGAGGGACACATTCCAGATACAAAGACACTCCTGAAATAATCTTTTTCTCTAAGGCTGTGGACATGGAGAAAAGGTGTACAGGGGGCTTGCAAGGGCTTAGAGAATCAGCCTTTGGGGTGTGTATTTTCAGAAAGGTTAGCTTCATATAATTGTTCCTGCATGGGTTGGTTATTTTAGGTCATTTTGCAGAAACATTCATAGGTCAGTGTCAAGCCTTTAATTTTAAACCTTTATCCTGGTGTGTAACAGAAGAACAGACACCTTTTGTGGAAGGAATTTGAACGTACACAGTGCACACGAAGTATGTGAGTGATGGGCATCCTGGACAAACTTCAGCAGGGAATTTTGTGTTAGCAGAATGCATCTATTAACAGTGCTTGTTGATGAGGCCAGATCAGGACATTTTCACTCTGGTATCAAAGCAGCAGCAGATAGCTGGGGCCTCAGATTTACTTTTTGCCCAAAGATCCTCCCAGCACCGCATCAGGCCTTAGTTCGTTACTGACTCAGAGGGCAGACTGCCAGCTGAGGCACTGCCAAAGCCACTTCCTGCCATGCCTGGGTTTCTCTGGAAACCTCTCAAGTGGATGATTAAGAAGGAGTGAGCCCAGGGTTGAGCACACTGCTGCTGCTCACAGCCCAGGTTTCGGCTGTGCCTTTATCACACCCCGGTAGCTGTGCTATTTCCGCAGCGCCTGCTATTCCGAGCATGCAGAAACTCCACACTTGGCAGCTGCCACCCCACAGGGCCGTGGTTCACTCCATGAGATCTCTTAATTTATGTGTTAAATGCTGTTGATTTCTTTACAGAGAACTCCACAAGTTCCGCTACAGGCTTTGTTTATTATTTTTTTTTTAGAAAGGCTATGAATGAAAGATTTATTTTTTAGCAGCCAGGGGAGGGAAGTCGGTTTCTAAAGCAACTGCAACCATTGATTTGTGTCCTCCTACTCTTCCAACATCTCTTTTCACTTCTCTAGGCTTCATTGCCAAGAACTGAACTTAGTGAATCCTGGCCTTTGTGGGAAATGAGCTCATTTGCAGCCGGCACGCTGGAATATTTGGAGGATAAAGTGAGGAGTGAGATTTCTAACTCTTTGGCAAAGTCAGGTCCATCTTCTACCCTGCATGTAGTTCTCAGAACAGGCAGCCTCTCACATCAGACTGCTTTATCTAAACTCCTACACAAAGCATTCCCATATTGAGCCCAGACTGAAATTAAAACTCACAGACAGGAGCCATGAAAATTATGAATCAACATTTATTTATGATATGTACATAAGAGGTACAACACTTAGTGAAATATTATATTCATGACTATTTCCAGTATAGAAAGAATGTCTAGTTTGTTTTATACATGAAAGTTACAGAAATCAGTTCACTCTGTAAGAAAGCATTAAAAGCAAATGACTAACAATCCTTGTAAAGAGGAAAGGATCTGAACTACAAAAATAGAATCAGTCTACAAGGCATTCCAACTACAATATACAAGAACAGAGCCCAGAGTTGGGAGAAATTTTATCATCTGCATTTATTAATTTCTAAACAAACTGTGCTATAGATACTGTACAGTATGTCATTTCAAAATCTCCAGAACTTTCTGAGTGTAAAGACCAACCTCATCCCTCTTTCTTTTTATCCTTTTTACAATAGAACATCGCAGAACATTCCAGTTCATGCCTGGTCACCTTAAAGAAGGGGCAAGGGATGATGAGCAGGCAGCACAGAGTACTCCAGTGTGCAATTCATCCTGAAGCATCATAATGGGACTCACCAAGCAGGATAGTTTCTGTGCTTTGGGGCCTGATTTTTATTTCTTTCTGCCTAGAGGGGATGATTATATTTATAAGATCCAAATCCACAGTATCTAGGAATGAATCAGCTTATTCTTGCTGCAAGGTTTTTATTTTCTCATAGATCTGAACTGTAGCTCTGATTTCAGAAGACTTTTGCCACTGACTATGTAGTTGATACGTCATTTTTTATGATCAGACACACAGGCCTGTACAACAACCACAGTAGCTTCAGAAGCATTTAGTTTTATATCCCTTTTTAACAACGACAGAAGCAGTGCCCCTTTCCCCATGAGAGTATCCATCTTTCTCAGAGACTGTTCCTGCTAAGGGGACGAAGCAGAGGTTCCTACTCGGACTTGTCCGGCACTCTGGAGAGAGCTGGCAGCCCCTTGCTGCCTGCAGGCTTGCCCAGTCGCAGCCGTGGGGCTGCACTGCTTTCCTGGCACCCGTGCTCAAGGGCTGACTGGAAATGACTCAGGGGGATCCTGTGATGCTGTGGTGTGTGACTAAGGGCTGGATGATGCACAGGGCCAAAAGCAGCCCGGGCATCCAACAGGAATGCGGTGAGATGGACTTCCCCTCCCATGGTGCCAACTGAAACGGTGACTTACTAAGCTTCTGGTGATAAAGAGTCCAAACATTTCAAGCAAACAAGAAGAAAATAAAACAGAAACTTATCATTCCAGGTGAACATTAATTCTTTATGTCATAACAAGTGTATTCACCAGGCAGCAAATCTGTGCTGGGATCACTTTCACTCACTGCCAGGGAAGTACACACATGCAGCTTCTAACACACACCACACTGGTTAGATAGTTGGAAACTAAAATTAACATATTTACAATGAGCTGGCTGCATACATGACTCTGAATGTTATTAAAACTGGGTACTCCACAAGAGACAGATAAAGTGGTTACTAAGCTGTGGAACCCAATCAGTTGAACGGTCAAAAAGAAACAAACCCAGATACAAATGAAAAACAGAAAGTAGAACGAATTTTTAAAACACAGTCTAATTTTCTACTATGGCTCAACACACAGAAACCAATTAAATTAATTTAAAGCACAGCTACACATACTGTATACACCATTTCACTGAAATTACATGTTGATAGCTACATTATCTACACTAAGTGCAGAGAGGCACTGGACATCATGCTTCAACAAAATGTCAAAACTGGTATCAATAAGGTTTTACAGCTATTAGTAACTCAGCACTATTCTACCTGTGATTCCTATTAAGTTAATACCTGTTACATCTGATTTAAAATACAATATAGATTAAAATACAAGGGTATATCAACACACTTCCTACATATATATCTACTAGAAACTTAGGCTCCAAAACCCCAGCAGAATAACATGGCCCCACGGATTTCTGAATAGTTGAAGAGATACCCAGTATCAGTCACACTGGGACAGCAGTCCTTCCTATTCAATGTTTTCTTTGTTTTGAATTACAGTCAAAGAGCTAGTAGGCCATATAATATTTTATTGTTTGTTATATAGCTGTTATGAATATTTCTGTTATGAATATTCTTCTAAAAACAGTTCCTTATTAATTAAGTTGAAATTATTATAGCCACGGCCTTAATGCCAACAGGTATTTGCCTAATGGGAAGAAATGACCAAAATGAGAAGTAACTGTCATTTGGGTCGAAAAATATAGTGGTTATTCTCTTAAAAATACATAAGAAAAGAGGAGGTATTTGTATGGATGCTACCCAATTACATTGGTCCCATGGTGGTTCTGTTGGTCCTTTTTCAAGAAGGCAAAATTAAGTGGCAAAATCCTGAACTTTTTCCACAGGCTGAACTCACACACTCTGTATTGTAGCAAGATGGGTGGGGTACCTGCCAACATATTTTTTGCTTACCCAGATCTATTTTCTATAAACTCCATTCTGAGCCAGTCAATGATACATTAACAGGTCCTAAGGAAGAACTGCAGGATTTGGCAAAGGTAACATCAGGAAAAATTATAAAAGTGAGGGACGATTGCCCAAGACAGTCAATCTAGAAGATTGCTCAGATTATTATAGTATTGTTCCATGATGAACTGCAGCATTTAAGGACATATTGAAATTCCTATTTGCTTCTTGCATTTTGTGCTTTGTCTATAATTCATCACCAAACATAACACAAAAATATTTCATTGATCCTAAATGTCATAAGAAAACTTATTCTGTTCTAAGGTATAGGTCACCTTTAAAGGATTATTTCCCTACCTTATATGATCCCATAGAAAACATTCTAAGAAAATATTTGTGTGTCTGTAAATTACAGATACTAGGTAATTTAATTCAGTCTACACTGTAGTTTCCAGAGAACAAGTACAAACCTCTAAAACCTGTACTATTCTTAACTAAATCAGTGTTGCACACACACTATTTAACACTATAAATACATATTCAGCTTTTTCTGACGCATTCTACAAGCAAGAGTTCATACCAGATGATAGGAAATCAGATATATCTAAGAAAGGAGCAGGATATATTGGATGGAAGTATATGCAATTGTCTTTAAGTAGGAAGGACAACCTGTAGTACACAAGAACTCACAAGTCCATACGAAACACCAAAATGGAAATGCTAAAATCTACAATACTGATTGCAAAATCAATATGCAAGCACAGTTTGCATACAGCCTTCGAAAAACTGTAGAAAAAGGAATGGAAAAGAATGATACAAAAATTCCAGCAGACTACACTATTTATGTACAAAGCAATGTACAGGTGAGAGACAATCCAGGTTGTGTGATGCTGCCTATGACAGCTTCCCTTCGTGCAATGGTGCAGAGCATCACTAAAAACAGTTGCAGGACTCCTGAATGTTGAGCACAGGAGCAGAAGGACTGGATGCTCTAGCATTGATCAGCACTGGCTCTGCAGCAGCATGGAGTTAGAAATGAAAGGGGATCAAAGGTTGGGTTAAGTGAGAAACCTCACAAGTCTTCTTGTCTCTCCAAATCTTGCATTAGTCTGTTGGTTATTTCCATCCTGGACTAGTAGAGACCTACTCAGTGGCTCAGTCATGTGCTCTAGGCTTTCCCAACGTTTGGAACCTGGCTTTTTTGTAAGATTCATAGTTACAATTGCACAACCACTTTATCTGTTAGATTTCTATCAACCCATTAGTGGGGAATCACTGGGTTTCCCCTAAACAGGAGAAGATGTCTCTGGGATGGTGGGCACCTGTGAGGGAGAGTTCCTCAGGGCCTTGTGCCAGGGGGGCCACTCAAAAGAGAAGTGAAAGAATTACCAGCACGTGGGCATCAGCAGCAGTTTGACTCATTCATAGCAGCAGATTTCCACTGAACATAAAGTGTGGCCAGGAAGAGGAAATGAGGGAGGCACCCATCGCAGAGCCTGTACCCAGGCACTGCCCCTGGGGGCTTTACCAGGAGTCCTGCCTCAGTCTGGGCATTCTCTGGGGGGAGACACAGCCTTGGTGCCCGTGGGGGAAGAAAGATTGATGACTTTGGAAGGAATATGCACTAAATACATTTTTTCAGGGAAAAATCATGAGCAAGAAAGCAACATTTCAAAACCAGCATGGCATTTACAGCTTGACTCCCTTCTTTGACACTTCACTATTGTACATCCTTTGTTCTTTTTAGTACTTGAAACTACACTCTCTGTATCGTTCTTTAGACAAAGGAAACTGGGTAAATATTTTCCATTCAAAGTCACCAATATTACTGGAGAGAAGAAAATAACTCATCTCTCCAAGAGTGCTTTCTGCTGGGAACAGGAACTTCTACATAATCTTATATGGTGAATTATAGCTGAGGTGAACTGTCCCTATGGACTATACACCTAACATAATGGCTAATATGAAAAATATCTTAATTGTGGCCTTAAAAGTCACAGTAATAAAATCAAGATAGTCTTCAGGCTCAGAATAATATTACAGTACATTTTTATAAAGTGCCCTTATTTATCCTTCTGTAAATGAATTCAAATGCAGCAATAAAAGGAGCTGAATGGAAATTAAAGGGATGAGAAACCTTTACCTCTCCACAAAAGGATTCTTCTGAGCCTGGTACTAAAGCTCAGAGCCTTTTAAAAGATGAAGAGAAGCAAATGTTAGAGGGGAGGTTTAAAATTACCTAAAGTTATGGGATTTGTGCGAGTGCTGCTGTGTTGCTACAACAAGGCTGCAAGAACACAAGTGAAGGCAAGGAAGCAAAGAAATCCAGGCAAGTCACCAGAATAATTTTGTTCACATGCTGATGTTTCAGCTTCTCAGATGAACATCATACTCTTCTGCGTGTCTACAACCGGAAAACTAGTGATCCTGAGAGTGATGGAAAACAAATTAGACATCTATATTACTCTTACTTTTAAAAGTGGCATGAAGTTTGGAATTCCATATGCTTTGAGAAAGAAATGGAGACAGCTATATCTCAGAGAAAACATGGGAAAAATCTGTAAAGAGAGTGCTCCTTATTTTTGTGCTGAGTTTTAAATTCAGTGCAGGACTTGTAGCACTGAAACAATTAGGTATAAAAGAAGTATCTTGGCAGAAAACTTTTGGATGTGAGAATCAACTTCATTATAAATAGCAGACAAAGACTATTCCCTAGGATGGAATTGTGAAATGTCTCATAATTTAATAGAGACAGGAAGGGACTTGACTTTTCCTGGAACATTGTGACTCCTGCAAATCTCAGTGGGGTTTTCACACAGTCAAAGTGTTGCTGGCACAGTTTTTACTACTGCAAACAGTTTTTCAAAGACATACTGAGTTTCTCACCAATTCAAATGGAAAGAGCACATCATGTATTAGGGACTAAGTGGCTTTTGCCCTACCTGTTTAAAGAATCTTTGTGTGTAAGACCCACACACGTTTCTTAAAAGGCCAGTGCAGCCATTGTCTTCCAAGGGAAGCAATGAAGAAACAATTGAAGTGGCAAAGTGCTCCACCTCTCCTGCAGTTCTAACATACAGCATCCTTTACTTTCAGTGAACAGATACCATGAGAATGCTGACCAGCTTCAGCACCAAATGCATAAAGCAAATGTGTAAGCATCTGTGTCATTCAGTATGCAATGAACTGAGTCTTTGCCTGCTCTAGACTTTCCACGTGCCAGCCTGCTGCCAGCAATTCAAAGGCCAAAGGATATCACAGTTGCACAGACAAAAGTGGGGGGAACAGACAGAGCAGAAAATTAGATGAATGTAGAAAGCAATGTTAATATCAGCTACACAGAAACCAAATGACCTTTCACTGAGCTTTTTCTTTAACTTTGCCACTCCAGCACTGTGAGCAGATACAAAAAATTTGCCAGATGCAACTGAATGCATTGAGACTGCCAGTGAAAGTAAAAAGAGGCTGGCCAGTAACCAGCACTGCCTGCTGAAATGTGAACCTTGGATTAGCTGAAGTGGACGGTCCCTGGGTTATTTTCTGTTTATTTAGTTAAGTAGCAACCTGGCCTCATGGAATGAGCGAATCGAGAAATGAAAGCCAAGAGTGAGTTACATTTTCCCACAGAAATGGAAAGCTTTTTGATGATTTAATACAATGCTGCACTGGAGTAACACTATATTAAATATTCAGTCAGGCTACAAGCAGAGGAATATACGAAACCCAACATTTCTCCTTCTCCCACATCCACATTTAAATAGAGAAATACCATCATAATTATATTTTGAAAAATCCCTGAGTTACTGTATCTACAGAATTACCACTTTAAAATCACAGTCTGCTATTCTAATCCTATCAAAAGATCCAAATTTATTCTCCCATATGTGGGTGGGGTTTCTCTAGCACTGCATTCCTTCCTTCCCTAGTCTCCATCCAAAGAAGCACTCTTCAAAGGGCATTACATCCCAAGTGGATAACTGTAAGCATATTCTAAGTGTTTCTCAATATGTAATTTTGTGGAGCTGCCTAGTCACATGTTGCTGACATTCCTGTTTGTTTCCAAGTGCTAAACAGTTTCAAATGACAGCTAAAAGTATATGGACCAGTTTTCCAAAGCTCCTTTCAACCCAAGCAATCAGTGTGGCTGCTCCCAAGAAACTGCTGTGGTGAAGAGGACCAAAAATCATCTATTAATGGGTGAGCTGTGCCATGAAACAGCTCAAGAATGCTGGATATATGTGTTATTCTTGGGTGTAACTACCACTGGAGTGGCAGCAAATTTCACTTGATGAGAGCCAGCTCCCTCAGAGCAGGGAACACTGTACAGCACCTACACACCATCCCAGGCACATTTCTGGCACATAACCCAGTGAATGCTACTTGGGAAGCAATAGCTGGACACAGGTTAAATCTGGATATGCTAATAGCAATGACTGAAGGAAAGAGAATACAACCTGCCTGCCACTCCTCTGAATAACCTACAATTCCATCCTTCACAAAAAGAGAGAAAAAAAAAATCCTTCGGGATCCTTCAGGATCCTGAAAAAAACATCCTTCAGGAGGCCTTTAGAAAAGGCCTCCCCCTCTAATACATGTTAGAATTCACAGTGGTTCAATATTTGTTAAATTACATAGGCCATTTTGCTTAGGATTTTCTTGGCCATGGAATTCAAGTGATGACAAAAATACAGTGGTAAGAAAAATATTCCATGACAAATGCTTAAATGAGGGATACTCTGACAGTGGACTTGATCTTGCACATCATTAATCATGCAAGTAGCCTTGGCTGGCTCAGGTCCATGTGCAGTTTCAGAGATTTTTATATGAATGCAGATGAACAAAAGCAGATTATATTTTTTTCTTTAATAGCTTCTACAAAGCCAAATAACATGCTACAGTTAAACACATTATTCCTGTTTAAACCCATGACAGGTCTGAGCACAGACACTGAATAGCCTATTTCCATAAATGTTTGAACTCTGCTTCATGCCATTTTAAGTTCACCATATGCTCATATTCTGATTCATTCTGAAAATTTCTGAGAGTTCCCCCCAAAATTGCACAGAGCTTGTTCTGTGGGAAGAACCTTCCAAGGCCATGTGGCTCAGCTTTGCTGTGGAACATTGCTAACAGTAAAATGGTATTCATCAGTATCTTAAAATTGCTAAGTATTAACAAGCACCTTTAAAAAAGTCTCACAAGGTGATTATTCTCACTGCAGTTTCTTCTGACAGGGTAAGTCAGATACAGTATGTTAACCAAACACCATCTCATTAATTCAGATACCATGTGCTCGAAGAAACATTTCTCTGACATTAGGGAGTTAAATACTTATTACTCTGCAAAAGAGACAGAGATGTAAATTCAATATTCTGGCCTAAATCCTGAAATTCTAGTTTCATTTTCTTAACCTTATATGGAATTTGGTTTAGCAAGGAATTCAGGATTTAGCCACTCTCTGAAACATGACATACTTGAAAGATGGCTTTCACTTCATAGCAAGTGCTTCTGATGATAACATTCAAAAATTCTGTAAGAGTAATGGATTCAGAACTTGTTTGCAGCTCACTATCAAGTACCCAACCATGACATTCATAATCAATCTTAGTAATACCTTACTTGAGTGTCCCATCCACGTGAGAAACCCCTCTGACATCAGGGGGATGCAGGGGTGAATAGTAAGGTACTACCTACTCGGATTAAAAATGGCACAACTGAGTCTGTGGTTTCTGTATTTTGCACATCAGACATAGATTTAGTGAAGGAACTACCACTCCTGTAATTATGCTGCCTTGTATTGTATGGTGCACTGTGGTCCCAAAGCAGCACAGCCCCAGCATAAAATGAAGGCTGCACCTGCCCTGGGACACCTGATAAAAACAAACTGCACACACACACAAATTTAAGGTCTTTTCTTCATGCTAAATATTAGTTGTACTGATCTAACAAAATGTCTGGGATAATTTATTGACTTCTATGCATTAATCCTGCCCCTGGATCTAAGGTCAGTTTAAAGTACAACTAGGCACAAAAGTACAGTGCTTGTTATTATCAAAACAAATAGAAATCTTTATGGATGTTTTCAAAAGGTATTTTAGCCATACAGTGATAAACAGATCAGGTATGCCACAAGAGTCACCAGAACACTGGAAGGCTTACGTGGTGTTATGTTTCTCTTGTATCTGTGACCCTGAGTCCCTGTAGTGAACTGTACTGGCACTTTGATCTTCCCATTTTGCAGCATTTACATTCTCTGTGTCTTCAATGGAAGGGGAAGTGGGTGAGAGCACATTGCACTGCATGGAGCACTCTCCAGGTGCATCATCCAAACAGCAACACAAGGGAGACAGATGGCTATGGATCATTGCTTGGCAAAGACGCTACAATGACTTGATGAGATCTTTGCTAAGTTTCAGTTACAAAATTAAGCAGAAACTGTAGATGTTAAATAGAAAAAAAAAAAGGAGAACTCTTCTTTAATCGTGGTATCTTCTGCCAAAACATAGCTTCAGGACTTATTAAGGATGCAGTTAGGATTCTCTTCACTTATTTTTCACGTTTCCAAGGCTCTTCTTCAACCACATTGAAGTCTGCAGATTTGCCATTGGTTGCCAGTGTTACCTGCAAGCAATTATCATCAACAAAGGACTTAAAGGCCAAGGCACTTTGACAAGAAAAGTAATGAGTTTTATATGGAAGATTATGATATTTACAGGAATTACATACACTGTCACTTATTATGTAAGTAAAATGTATTTATTCAGAATTCACAACACTCCCAAATAGTGAGACTCCTGTTTGTTTATTTATTATAATGACTAGAAAACATCAGTAGTAGAAAAATGTTCCACAGTTTCTTAACCTTCACTGCAGGGTTTTTTTTTAATAAATCTGTCAGATTCTACTCCTTTCTATCTCTTGTAGATTTCTCTGGATTATTTAAAAAAAAAGATTATTTGGTTTTTAATGTAGAAAATCATATTCTTTCAGTGGAATCCCTTACCAAAGCTGCATAACTGATGCAACAACATGAAAAATATGCAAGGCCAGAATAATCATAGATGTATATCTATGCAAACTCACCTACAGTTACACCACCTTTAAAGAAATGGAAGAAAAGACATCTTGTGAAAGTATTGTTCATCATACCACTATAACAATGTAGTGAAAGATTTTGACTATAGTCCAATTAAAAATTCACAGTAATGCTAAGCTGATCTCACATGATGTACAGCAAAACCTCACTCTTTCCTGTAAAGATACAGGCTGGAATTTTTAGCTTTTAAGTATGGTAGAAGACCTAGAGATATCTACCAACTCACAGTGAACGCTGTATGTTCCATTCCAGAGATCAGTATAAATGAACCTGTGTGTCAAGAAAGATTTCTCCAGCCAAAAGACTTTAAAAAATCAAAACTCAAAAAGGTAAAATATCAATTTAATTTTACAAAAGTGATGTAGATCTTGATAATGTGAGAGAATCTTTCATTGAATTCTAAATGGATGGCTTACTTTTTCCTAACTTACCTTGTAAGTTAACATCTTCAGCTTCAAATGAAAACTTAAAGACAGAGCTGAAATTCCCCATGCTGGATAAACAGGATGCATGGAAGCATTGGGACATGGAAACATGACAAAATGCACTGATTTTTGAAACAAAGTCAAGCTTTTTCTTAGATAATTGAAAGGGGAAAACATGCAAATACAGGAATGAACAGCTTATTCAGAGATGAAAATCACAGAGTCATGTGAAATACGATAATTAAAAAAAATACAAAAATATCATGCAATAACAACCACTCTAACCCCATACAAAGGCAAGCTACTTATTAATTATGTACATTGACCATGCAAAATTATAAACTACTAGTGTTATACATGGAATATATTACAGAAAGTAAATAGAAAGGGCATGCTAGTAGATTAGCTTTTCCAAATCCTGACCAGAGTTGCAGTAAGCTTTTCAACCCACCAGCACATTGGACAGGATGAAGAGATGTCTTTTCAAATTTAACAGCTGGCTGTTTTGAAGCCCCAGCTCCTACACTCTGTTGCCTTTGCAAGTCTGACACTTGGGAGTTGTAGACCACTTCAACATGATCCAAATGCTTTGCAAGTGTCAGCATATATTCATAGCTTATCAGTTAGGTCACAACAACACATCCTTTTGGCAGCTTGCAGAGAGACAAGAGAAGTGATCTGCTCAAAGTCAGACTTGTGCTCAGCCCAGTGAAGACCGGCTCTTTTCATGAGTTTAAACCTAAAACAATCAAAAAGGGCAAACATTTCTAGCTCATAAATCACTGGTCCCAAACTTGAATTAAAGGGTGTGCTTAGGATGACATACACATCATTAATCCATGTTTTTGAGGCAAGCTATTGCCTCAGCTGATGGAAATGATATGAGAAACTGAAGGAGAAAAGAAAGTGCAGCAAGTATTGATTGCATCAACAGGCTACTACTTTTCTAAATTGACTTGGATCTCTGTGCAAATCTCAGAGACTGGGATCAGATAAAAGTATCAGCATTCAGCTTCATGAACATAATCTTAAACCCACTGGAATCAGCATTGTCTATTTCACTTAAAAACAGTTTTCAAAAAATTCCAAAAGAAGTTATCCAAAATGTGTGTGTGTGTGCACATGCTTTTTATCTTCCTTTCCAGAGAGTTTTTCTTCAAATCTCTTGTGTCCTTCTCTTTTTTTGAGAAATATACATAAATGACAATTTTCAATTTTGTGTAAGTGTGTATTCTCTTTCCATTTCAGATCTTATTTTTAAAATTTTTCTGATGGAAAAAGAGTGAGTCTGAAGAGAAGGGGGAGAGTCATGTCAAATAAAAAATGTGTGATTTTAAAAAAAAATCACTTTATTGAAACCTTGGAAAATTCAGGGAAAATATTGAAGATAAGATGGAAGCTGTTTGGGTTTTTTTCCTGAATTCAGTGTTAGTTTTCCCCCTGAAAATTCAGGTTTGGCCAGCATTCTCAAGAAGTGAGCATTAGGAAAAAAAATCATTCTAAAGAACGTTTCCAGCCAGGCTAGAGATAAGTGAAAATGAGAGTATAGGACTTAAATTTCCAATATAAATGGTGACCTGCTAATGGACTTAGTGCAGTAATTCATAGATAGATACTGGCTCATTGTGGCAAGTGGAAGATACAAGAGAGTCTGTTTGGATAACTGGCTAAGGTAGGCTGATTGGCAAACATTGTCTCAAAGACAGTGTACAGCATCAGACTGGAGCACTAATAAATACCAAATAAAGGACTATGAAATTAGAAGTTCCACCTTGTTTTGCTCTCTTTTCTCCTTCTTTTCAAAAGCTCTCTCTGGATTTTAAACTGCCCCATCCCAGTGGTGGGTTCTTAGTGAACTTCTAACCGCTGACCTCCCGAACTGTCTTCTCATCCAGCTGGTGGGGTTGCTCAAGCTCACTTCACTCTGATCAAGACGTTATTATGAGTGTTACTGTGGTGTGTCAGTTACAGCAAGGGTTACAGAGGGAATACAGGGCTGTGCCTTAGTGCCTCGGGGAGGAACGCTGACGGGAGCGAAGCAGAAGCATGCCGTGTGAGTGCAGGGGTGTTCTCATGCTAAAGCGCGTTCAACGGGGCGACCTCTGGACAGCATATCATGAAGGCAGTCAGCAAGTGACAACACCTGCACCTGAATTGCAGCCATCCTTCATTTGGGCTGGCAATTAAGTTCTCTGTTGCCACAGAAAATTAAGTAAATGTCCATAGAAGGTGATGCCATATTCTCTGTGTCTTGGCATATTCCATAATACGCTGCATCTTGCCTTTTGATATGTAAACAAAGTACATGATTTTTTCCCATCAAATGACAAGTTTTAAGAAGAGTGCAAAAAACCATCTTTTGAACTGCTCAAACACATTCAAAATGTCTGGGGTTCATGGACCTTGTTGTCACATTGTTATTTGCAGAACGATTTGAAAAATACATGCAGGTTAAAAAATAAGAAATAATAAAGCATGCAGTGCTATATACATGTCTCAATATCCATAAATGTGAAAGGTACCTTGCACTCATCTACCATGACTGAGTTGTGAGCTGCAAAAACACATTGGTTTGAGTTGTTTTCCCTATGATTTTTCATGTCGTCATAGATTGACTGAGTCTTGGTCATTTCAATGTCTTCATGCCCTTTATGATGGGAATCAATGGTGTCAAGTTCTGCCTTGGAAAGGTGGTAGACAATGCCAGCACCAAAAGAATCCCCCACTACATTGACTGACGTTCTCATCCGGTCCCTACAAAAGAAGGAAAAGGCAGAGGCTGAAACGGCACGAGAGGAAGGAAAAGTAGGGCATGGCAGCCCTGTTTCTGGTACAGTCACTGCACTGGTTTCAGGAAGCTTAAGGTATCTTTGAGCAGAGAGATGGGAGCTTTCAAGGGAAATGGGAGAAGTTTACTTTCCCAAGGGACTTGTTCAGGCAGGGAGGATGTTCAAACTCCCATGTCCCAGCTGTTTATTCCCATGGAGATTGGCAAAGAATGTATGCCAGATCACAGCCAAACTGCAGAGCTGTGCTTGCCTGAGATCCCCCAGTGCCTGCTCCTGGAGCTGGAGGTTTCAGTATCAGGCTGCCAGGCTCACACCCCTGCCCTCTGTTTAATCTGAATTTATCAGAGCACTGAACTTAATGCAGACAGAGAAAAGGATTTTGGATTTGATGAGCTGTTCTCATTTCTCGTATGAATTAACAAAAGGCCTCTCCCTTTACTCTTAGTGAGTAAATCATGGGGAACAAAAATGCCTAAAATATCTCCATAATGCTTAGGCCATTGAAGCTCCTCTCCTGGCACCATCTTTACAGATGGCCATCTGTTAGTGTGGCAGCATGCCCACTCACACTACGTGTGCCAGAGCTTGGCATATGAGCAACCCAAATATAGGTCATGGCCTACAAAAATTATGAGCCTGTGACAGCATTTCACTAATGAGTGCCCCTCGTTTTAGGAGGGTGCCAACAGAGGCTAACATGCTTCATTACAAAAAAATATGCTTGTTGGCACTTTCTGGACAGGATGCCATTAAACAGACATGCCATCTTTCTCCTGTCTTCTCTTTAGTGTGGCTCCATCAACAGTGAAGTCACAGTTGTGGATTTTCCCTGACTTCAGAATTCTGCTCCAAACCTGGCCAAAATTCTGCAAAAAAGGAATTTGCAGAAAGGAGCTGGGTCCTATTTTATTTCCTGCTGCAGCACACATGTTGAAGTCTTTTACAATCTCATTTGCCTCTTCATATCTGTACTAAACATAAAACTCGTAAAAAACCTTCTGACCAAGGGTTGCAAATTAAACTGACTTAAAACAACCGAGTCTGGCTCTGCCAAATAGGTCAGAGAAGTGATTACACTGATTAATTCTCAGAAGTATATTCATGAAGATTCACTTACACAAAATGGCCAGGTTGAACAGTGTGGACACTTGCCAAGTGACAAAAGCTAGCATGTAAAACCTCATTTCCCAAGACAGTGATTAATTTCAAAACAAACTTTCTAGTATTTCTAGTATTCGATTTGCGTGACGTCTGCTTTCCCTGCAGAACATTCAGAAGAAAATATCTAAATATATAAAATCTCAACGGATAAACATTCATTATTCATGCTTATTCATGACCATATAAACTTTTGAGCCTATTTTAACATCTTTGCTCTACACATCAGTAAATCTGCCTTTCTCAGCTGTGGAATTACAGTCCCATTCAAGTTTTTCCTCTCCCTCTCAGCATTATCATGCTTACATATTTACAGACTTTGTGGTGTAATATCTTTGCTGAAGCAGTTAATTTTCTTTTTTTGGCTTCAAAAGAATACCCAGAAGGGTAAAAACCTCTACAATAATTCCCCCAAGAAACAAACCAACACCCTGTAGGAGGAAAACGTCCTTCCAGTTTTGCTTCCCACAAATTAAATGCTGTATACAGTTCTCACCCAATACCTGTGAAGACTATTTTAAATCTGGTCAGAGCGGTAGAATAGAAAAATAAGACTTTCTGGTGTGATTTTTAATTAAGACCACTAAATACACTGAACCTGGCAATATAATTCTACAAAATGAACACCTACTTAATTTTTTTGCATGAGTGGTATTAAATTTTGAAAGGATTCACTGATGCCAGCTGACAGAGGAATAGTATAGGATGCCAAAAAAACAAGGTGGAGAGAATACATAAATATAATTGAGGCAGAATTCAAATTCTGAAAGGGTCATTTGAGGAGATGCTCCAGCTCATGCACATGTACCACTAGGTGAGAGCTTCAGCAATGCAAACTGCACAACGTGTTACAAACCAGGAAGTCCCTCACAACAGAAAGGGCAAAGTCTCAGCTGTCAGGAATCAACAGCAAAGTGCCACTGACCTCTTTTGGGGCAAAGAACACCCTATGAAGAACAAAGACAATTGTACTCACTCTTTTGTTAAAACCAACCAACCAATTATTTCCAGGCAAGTGGATGATGTAAAGGAAACAAATATGGGAAAGTTGCAGTCTAGACCCTGTTGATAACATTCAGACTTCAACTGTGGCAGAATATTCTGAGTGTAGATCTAAGCCAAGGAACAGAGTCAGAACTGAAGCAATTTTTTTTCTGTGTTGCTGAATGAGAGTTTAAGTACCAGATCAACTGTCCAAGCTCATTTTCCCTAATTCCTCTCTATTTGCTGCAAAATACCACTAATCTGGTACCACTGATATTTGCTAAGCTTGTCAGCTCACATCTGGAGAGTACCCAGTTTGTGGCTCAAGCAAAATAAGCTCATTTTATTCCATCTGTTGGCATATAATTACTGTCCTATTAAATGCCACTGCTGTGTTGTTCTTGGTTTTAAACTCAGAAACTGTAAGAGTTCTGAAATCCTGGGAAACTTGCCTGGTGAAGTATGTATTCATACATACCCAGTGTAAGCTCTGGGTATGTATGCATGAGAGGTAGAAAGATTGAACAACCCAATAGATACTGGGGAGGCTTGGGAAAAAATTGATATGGAAATCTTTCAGCTCCAATTTTGAAGGACAGAGTTCCATGTTTAAGGATTTGGCATAAAGTGATGTTTGTGTTACAAAATAAATTACCAATGACCAAATCATGCAAAACTGGTTTTGGTAAGACCATAGTTTCAGATGGTGGAAGTACTGTAAAATCAGTTGATGCTCTGATATTTGCTTTCATCAGAAATATTGAAAAACTCATAGAGTAGGACATTTTTAAAAATCTTTTTTTATCTCAAATTGAAATGTTATTGAAGGGCTGTTCCAAGTATTTCTACATGGCTTGTTGCATTTACCCATTGGTTCTAGAAAACTGGCTGGAATTGGGTCTCAAATATTTTATTCATTTTCTCTTCTACATTCTGTTAGAAATACTGCTGTAACATTATTTAATGGTCTAAAGAAATGGAAGAAGACAACGTTTGTAAGTAAAGAAAATATGTTTTTATGGCATTTCATTTCAGATATTCTTTAGGTCTGGTTTGTGTGTGCAAAAGCTTGCTCTAAAGTTGGCCTGTGTGCCTTTTCTTAACATGATAATGTCAGCAGTGCTGTTTTTCATGGCTCATTAGACCATTGTGGCTACCACAAAACAGCCACTGGAAGATGGAAAATGAAGCTATTAGCTGTTGAACACAGATTAATAAGCACAGCCTTTTCACCAACAAACAGTGTCTTGACTTTGCAGCACTAGTGGCACGACACAGAGCTTTTTAGCTCTTCTTTCATCTCTTTTCCCTCTACCTTTCAGTTCTGAACCACACTGCACTGGCACTGCTGATTGGTAGGCCATGAGGATCCAAACCCAGCTGTTCAGGCTGAAAGTCCTCTTGCCCTCCATTCATTTTGGAAAGACACCTTGAAGTACTTCTTTCAGAATTGCTATCCTTGCTCTGCACATATTCCTCACTGCTACAGCTCAGAGTACAGAAGTTTCTATTTCCTAAGGAAGGTTGGATTAGCCAGGGGACAATGCTGAAGCTGAGAATGAAATGCAACACCCACTAGTGGATCAGAACTGCTGATAAACTTGCAGCTCTGAGGCTCACTAGTGTGGGCACAGCTCCTCAGTCTCAGGAATATTTTAAAAACACATTTCCTTAAAAAAACCAAACCAACCACAGGCTCCTTTTGCACATCCTCCTACCAGCTGCAGAAACCTACCTATTTGCCTTACTTGGAGAGCCAAGAAAAACAGATACTTAAAATATATTTTTATATGTCTCTCCTTCTTCCAGCTGCAGATTCCTATACCACTTTCCTGTTTTCAACTATGATGTCATAAATATAATAAACCCACTGAATATCACATCCTTCCCTATGCCTGCTGTACCTTCTCATTTTACCATTCTGCATCACGATATCATGAAATTCAGTTATACATAAATTACATAAGTCAAGTTTTCCCTTTGCCTCCTCAAGCTGTAAATTCCTCTTTCATTTTTCCCTAAAGCAGAAATCAGAGCTTGTTACCCTTCAAAATTCTTAGTGACAGATAGAGCATGCCAGTAGACCCAAAATACATGTCAGAGGATTGACTAAGTTCTTGAATTCTTCTCAATAAGCCAGAAGATAATGACAGAAAATTAAACTTCTATTTTATCCACACATGCACATTCTCAATTATGCTGTTTCTTCTTGCATAATTTTAGTTGTGCATCCGGAACTGAAAGCTACCAGAAGCAGGCAGCTGAGATTGCTAGTGTAGGAGAAAACACACAAATAGTACAGTTATATTTACATCTCCCTTTCTGGGCACCACAGCTGGAACAACAAAAACAAACATCTTTACTACTTAAAAGAATATTAAGGGAGAGGTGGCTGTTGGCCTGAATATACCAGAATATACCAGAATATACCAGCATATACCAGAATATACCAGAATATACTGTGCTGCAGCAGTACAGGACAATAGGAAAGTCTCTCTAGAGGCCTGTACAACTTAAGTCTCTTTCAGCTCTGCACAGATGATAGAAGGATATCCAGGCTGTCAAATGACAGCAAGAGAAAGGATGTGGTCTGGCATGCCCTCTGTGTGTATTTACAGCTTCTGTGTTCAAGTGTTGAAGACCAATAACCTCAGAAAACAATCTGTGGGTTAGCTGTTTCTTGCTGGAAGACCTGCAATGGCACTGGAAGACTTTGATCAGAAGTCCTTGGAAATGAAAGCCATTCTTTGCAGTTTGATTGAGCTGTCAGTAAAATGAAACTAGAGAATTACCTTCTTTATTTCAGTTTTCATTCTTATTTGTCTTTGGTCTTTGTTCTGCCCTGGAACAGGCTCTTTTTAAAGTTATTTTACATTCTTATGTAGGAAAAGAAACTGACTTTCCCCCCTACAAGTATAAAACATTTGATACTACAAATGCCCAAATCACTCTATAACTTGCTGGCAACATCCTGATGGAACCTGCATTTTCAGTGTTCATCCTTCATTTTAGACCAGAACTATAATAAATGGGAATATGAAAGCAAAGGTTAGAAAACTGCTCTTGAGTGATGGAAAGGCATCATTAGGAAGAAGATAATATAAAAGCATGAGTTCACAAGTGTGCCAAGAAGACCCTTGGCTCATTGAAACTGACTTCAGCAGCTCTGTAACAGCTGAGAAGCTGTTTTCAGTGTCTCCTGCTTCACTGAATAGCCCATTTCCTCCTTTGATTTATCTGTAGAGGAGACACTTACAGTTCATTAAGATCAATGGCTAGAAAGCACTGTGGACAAACATTACTTCACTCCTTTTTCTGCACCAAGCAGCAGAGCCAGCCCAACTTACAAAAGCCAGTCAACAGCAACAAGCAAACTGATGTCCTGGGTGGGGAGACCCACGGCAGTCAGGATCAGCAGCATGGTGACGAGTCCTGCACTGGGAATGCTGGCAGCTCCAACACTTGCAAGGGTGGCAGTCAAACTGCAAAGACAAAAATCAAATGGGAGTAGCAGCAAGAGGAACACTTTACTCACATACTCGTGTGATCATTAGGAAGGTCACATTTTTAATGTGTTCTTCCCATAAAATTAACAACTATGTGATCAATCAAGATAAGCTCAAGTCATATTTTTCACTCTTGTGTTTAGAAATATTTATTAGAGGAGGCCAGATCTATGGGGTTTGTTCCAAGAGTTGGAAGAGGGTTGTCTGTAAGCAAGTTACGGCATTCAAATCTGTGTTGTGGTGTTTTCTGAAGTTGACAAACTCATTCAAGGTTTTGGATACTGAGTTTTGACCATCCAGACATGCCAAAGTTTGGTGACTACAGGTTGAATTTTCAGGGTGATTCATTTCTGTTTATTTATGTTACCTGAAGACTGAATTGTGAGTTAAAGGCTGAGAGAAAGCAGTTATTATTAAATACAGAAGAATAAAAGTCTTGGTATCCAAAACTCCCAAAATACAAGCCAGTGGTGTACCAAGCCTGGATAGAAAATCACCCTAGATGAAAAAGCAAAATTGATCTGATTGTTTCATAAATGCAAACCTGTGTTTGTTTTTGCCTCTTATATTATGATGAAGATCAGTAGAGTCAATGTCTGACCTTCAAAGGTTTGTAAAAATACAACACAGACCATAACAAACATCAACATCATTGGGCAGTCCTATAAAGAATGGAAAACAAATTTGTCAGAGAGCAAATCAAGGGCAGAAAAACAGAGAAGAGAAGGAGGAGAGGGAGAAGAAGGAGAGGTAGAGGAGAGGGTAATTAAAAAGCAAAGTGGGTAATAGGGACCAGTCTGATTTTTATTTATGCCTCAACATATGTTACACATGAGGTGAAAACTACTATAGGGACTGTACACATGCTGAAAGCCCTGGCACGTGCCAGGTGTTAGGGAGGCAGAAAATGGAGGGAGGCTCTGTCTCTGGGGGCACTTCACCTGGCAGCAACTCTGGGCAGAGAAAACTTCCCTGATTGGGCTGCCCAGGAAAAAATGCCTGGGAAATTTGGCTGTGGGAGGAGCCTTAGCACATAAAAGCAGCGAACTGTGCCACAGTGGGCACCATTTTCTTTGGGTTTCTTGGAGGGAGTGGGGGCTCACCCCACAACTCATACCCAACAAATCTGGAAGTGCTTCCAGTACAGAAGTAGGAGAGAACAGACTCTGCAGGAAATACTTTCCCATTAGCCCCAGAACTCATCTGTGAGGATGTTAGCCTGATTTAGAGCTGCTGGGTCTGACCCAGGCTGCAGTGTGTTTGTCAGGTGTCTGGGTTAGAGTGCAACCTGGCTTACTAAACACCCAGATAAGTCCAGCAGGTGTGCAGGCAGGATGCTCTGCTCTGCTGGCAGGCTTTGCACGTGATGCCAGATCCTCAGGCACTTCCAGCCTAAACTCCCAAGCTCGGGGAGGAAATGCTCCTGCCTGCCTTTCTTCAGCTGTGCTTACAGACCTGGAGGGGAATGAATTGTTTAGAACTAAACAGAACCTGGCTTAGCTACCAAGATCACCCTTTTCCAAAGAATTCAGAAACTCAGAGGAATTAAATGACCACTATGAAGTAACTAAGGCTGGTCAAAGGCTAATTAAGTCTTTATGAAGTTACATCTGGGTCATTTGAATATTCTCAGTATCACAAAGTGCATATACCAGACAAAACCTAATAACCTTTTCTTCATTTGTATTGTCATCTCAAGAGATAGTTCTTGTCACATTGCTGTAGCAAAAAATGCCTGAAGAGGAAAACCAGTCGTTTTACAAATTGATCAAAGTTGCTCCCTGGTGTGTAAATATCAGTCACAAAGTTGGATACACCAGCCTTGAAATGGTGAGATCAGGAAGAGCCAATTGGTCAACCCCTCAGAGAAGGAGAAGAGGAGTAACTCAGGTTCAAGTCTACCAAATCTCCTGGACAACAGCAGATTCCTGATTTGAATTTCCCTGGTCTCAATTTAGTTTAATATGTGGCATCTCTGAAATGACTGCTTTCAGTTTTAGGAACAAATATGCATCATGCAGGTCTAGCATCTGCCTTCATTAGAAGCAGCCCTGAACGTTTTACAACCTTGGCTTTACTATTTCAGGAGTCAGGGCAGGAAGTAAATGAATAGAAAATGTGGTACTACTATAGCTGGGCAAGAAATGTAGAATTAGACATCCCTTTGCAGGAGTTTCTTTAGTGTTAAAAAGGTTTAATAAAAGAAAACTGTGTGGGTGAAAACTACAGGAAGAAGACAAACTTGGCAGCCTTCACTTGTGGTTTCCATTTTAACTTTTCAAAATGTTAGACTTGATGTCTTCATCAAGTTAAAACTCCCTTAGAGTAAACAGTCTTCAATCACTCATCCTTTTTTAATGGGTACTTTCTTTTGTCCTTACAGATGCTCAGCTTTCTGGATAAGACAATTTGATATGAAAAGACTACAGTTAATATTTGCTGGGTTAGAGATAAAAGATCTGGGAGTATCCAGACCGTGCCACAGACAATCTCACCCTCAGGATGGGCTATTCTCAGTTCATTATTTTTTTCCTGTTCACCAAAGTCACAGAAAAAGTACAGGCAAATATAAACACATAGACAGATTTTTTAGGTATGCTTTTTTCTTCTAGTGTATATAAACAGATATATTTTAGAAAGTTAATACCCCATATATGACTTGTAGCATACCCCTAAACTAAAAAAGAAAAACATTTTATTGGACAGAAAATGCTTTATATTACAATTGTTTTGTGTGCTGGTTTTGGCTGGAGTAGAGTTAATTTCCTTCACAGTGACTGGTATGGGGCTGTGTTTTGGATTTGTGCTGAACACAGGTTGATAATACAGAGATATTTTTGTTTTTGCTGAGCAGGGCTCACACAGAGCCGAGGCCTTTTCTGCTTCTTGTACAGCCACGGTGGTGAGAGAGCTGGGGGTGCCTGGGAGGGTGGGAGGAGGCACAGCTGGGACAGGTGACCCAAAGTGACCAAAGGGATATTCCACACCACATGGCATCATATGGCATCAGTGTATGAAGAGGGGGGAGGAAGGAGAAAAGGGGAGTTTGGAGTGATGTCGTTTGTCTTCCCAAGTGACCTCACACGTGGTGGGGCCCTGCTCTGCTGGGGAGGGCTCAGCACCTCCTGCCCGTGGGAGGCACTGAATGAACTCCTTGGTTTGCTTTGCCTGTGTGCACCGTTTCTGCTTTCCCCACTGAACTACTGCTATCTCAACCCACGAGTTTTCTTTACCCTTGTGATTCTCTCCCAGATCCAGCTGGTGGGGGAGTGAGCGGGCAGCTGTGTGGGGTTTGATGTCTGCCCGGGGTTAAACCACGACAACTGTCAACTGCAGAAGTGTAAAACACCACCAGCATGCACTAAGGCTGCAAATGATAGAAAACACACCACCAGAGAGCCAGGACCTACACATAATTTGTGTATCATTACTAGAAATCCATGGATTTCATAGTTATTTCAAGTGAGACGACTCAGCTGCTGAGAAGACATCCAACCCAAAGCAGTCACATTTTACAGTCTGAAGGAACAAGGAGTCTGCTGAACTGACCTCACAGTAACTATCTGGCCTCCATCCAGGTCGATTCCATTCATCTGTGCTATGAAGATGGCAGCCACAGCTTCATAAAGGGCAGTCCCATCCATGTTAATAGTTGCTCCAACAGGAAGAACAAACCTTGTTACACGCTTATCAATGCCAAGATTTTCTTCAAGACACCGGAATGTAACAGGTAATGTTCCAGCACTGGGGAGAGAAAGCAAAAAACATAAAGAAACAGCATTAATATCAATATAACACATATACATAAGGGAGCAAAATCAGAAATTCTAATACCATTGTTTACATTTTCTACTTGCACTTTCTGCTGTGATTCAAGCCTTTTTTAGATAATTTTTAAATTAGGCCTACATTTAGCTGGAAGTGGGACTGAGGCCAAGACATGAATGTGACTTGACTTAGGTTGAGAGCTTGAGAGTGCCCCGATGAATTTTTCAGATTCATTGCTGAGGCCTTGCACCACAGCATTGCATGTGATGCAACAGACCCAGAGTCTGCTGCAAGAGACTGTCAAACTGACCCCTCCCCAGAGGAAGTACCTGAGCATTCCCACCTGGCCTGAAGGAACAGCAAATCCATTGCATTCTGTGTTTTTCAGGGGACCCTCACCACCAAGAAGACCTGATGGACAGCATCAGCTGGCTGCTGGTGGTATCCATAGGGTGGTGGTATTTTCTTTAATCTGTCTCTCTGGTTTTGTCCTACCACCTCTTTTCTATTTCTCCCTCTTCCTTCCCTTTTCTCTNTCACCCTCAGGATGGGCTATTCTCAGTTCATTATTTTTTTCCTGTTCACCAAAGTCACAGAAAAAGTACAGGCAAATATAAACACATAGACAGATTTTTTAGGTATGCTTTTTTCTTCTAGTGTATATAAACAGATATATTTTAGAAAGTTAATACCCCATATATGACTTGTAGCATACCCCTAAACTAAAAAAGAAAAACATTTTATTGGACAGAAAATGCTTTATATTACAATTGTTTTGTGTGCTGGTTTTGGCTGGAGTAGAGTTAATTTCCTTCACAGTGACTGGTATGGGGCTGTGTTTTGGATTTGTGCTGAACACAGGTTGATAATACAGAGATATTTTTGTTTTTGCTGAGCAGGGCTCACACAGAGCCGAGGCCTTTTCTGCTTCTTGTACAGCCACGGTGGTGAGAGAGCTGGGGGTGCCTGGGAGGGTGGGAGGAGGCACAGCTGGGACAGGTGACCCAAAGTGACCAAAGGGATATTCCACACCACATGGCATCATATGGCATCAGTGTATGAAGAGGGGGGAGGAAGGAGAAAAGGGGAGTTTGGAGTGATGTCGTTTGTCTTCCCAAGTGACCTCACACGTGGTGGGGCCCTGCTCTGCTGGGGAGGGCTCAGCACCTCCTGCCCGTGGGAGGCACTGAATGAACTCCTTGGTTTGCTTTGCCTGTGTGCACCGTTTCTGCTTTCCCCACTGAACTACTGCTATCTCAACCCACGAGTTTTCTTTACCCTTGTGATTCTCTCCCAGATCCAGCTGGTGGGGGAGTGAGCGGGCAGCTGTGTGGGGTTTGATGTCTGCCCGGGGTTAAACCACGACAACTGTCAACTGCAGAAGTGTAAAACACCACCAGCATGCACTAAGGCTGCAAATGATAGAAAACACACCACCAGAGAGCCAGGACCTACACATAATTTGTGTATCATTACTAGAAATCCATGGATTTCATAGTTATTTCAAGTGAGACGACTCAGCTGCTGAGAAGACATCCAACCCAAAGCAGTCACATTTTACAGTCTGAAGGAACAAGGAGTCTGCTGAACTGACCTCACAGTAACTATCTGGCCTCCATCCAGGTCGATTCCATTCATCTGTGCTATGAAGATGGCAGCCACAGCTTCATAAAGGGCAGTCCCATCCATGTTAATAGTTGCTCCAACAGGAAGAACAAACCTTGTTACACGCTTATCAATGCCAAGATTTTCTTCAAGACACCGGAATGTAACAGGTAATGTTCCAGCACTGGGGAGAGAAAGCAAAAAACATAAAGAAACAGCATTAATATCAATATAACACATATACATAAGGGAGCAAAATCAGAAATTCTAATACCATTGTTTACATTTTCTACTTGCACTTTCTGCTGTGATTCAAGCCTTTTTTAGATAATTTTTAAATTAGGCCTACATTTAGCTGGAAGTGGGACTGAGGCCAAGACATGAATGTGACTTGACTTAGGTTGAGAGCTTGAGAGTGCCCCGATGAATTTTTCAGATTCATTGCTGAGGCCTTGCACCACAGCATTGCATGTGATGCAACAGACCCAGAGTCTGCTGCAAGAGACTGTCAAACTGACCCCTCCCCAGAGGAAGTACCTGAGCATTCCCACCTGGCCTGAAGGAACAGCAAATCCATTGCATTCTGTGTTTTTCAGGGGACCCTCACCACCAAGAAGACCTGATGGACAGCATCAGCTGGCTGCTGGTGGTATCCATAGGGTGGTGGTATTTTCTTTAATCTGTCTCTCTGGTTTTGTCCTACCACCTCTTTTCTATTTCTCCCTCTTCCTTCCCTTTTCTCTCTCTCTCTCTCTCATATTTGCTATTAAATAAAATTCATACTGTCAATTTTGGCCTATAGTCTCATTTGCACATTAATTCAGGCAGAGGCATTTCTAATAATATTAAGAACCAGACCATAATTCTGATACACAGACCTCTGAGTGTGATGCACAGACCTCTGAGTGTAGGGACAAATTTTAAATTTCTTTGATTGTGATTTCGCTCTAAATGGAGAAAATTGGTATGGTGTTAAGGACTGGAAAAGCCAGGCAAAAAAATACAACCCATGTTGTTCCCTGACACTGGAGGATAGGAAGAAAGGAAACACAGTAGGAGGATAGGAAAAGATGCAAAAGAGGGCTGGAAGAGAACAGCTCTTTGCTTTTTTGGGAATATTTTAGGTCATTACATTCACTTGCTCAAAATAAAACACCTCCATCCAAAAATATTGCTGAAGTGGAAACTCAAACACTTCAAGGAACAAAAGCCTTAGGTAAATTGTCATTTATTAAAACTCTTGGCCAGACCAGATCTCCTCTAATCCAACACTGTTTATACAGAGACACAAAATTACTGAGGTTGGAATGCATCTCTGGAGGTCACCCATCCCAACCACCTTGCTCAAGGCATGGGCAACTAGGGCAGGTTTCCCACGTTTCCCAGGATTGTTCCCAGACAGGTTTAGTGGATCTCCAGGGATGGAGACTCCACAAATCCTCTGGGTAACCTGTGCCAGCATTCATGCTCTGTCACAGTAAATCACAAAGCAAAAAGAGTTTTCTTGTGTGCAGATGGTACTTCCTGTGTTTCAGTTTGTGCCTCTCTTCCTGTCACTGGGCACCACTGAAGATGGGCATTGCTTCATCTTCTCAGGATGTCCCATCAGGTATTCATGCACATCAGGAAGGTCCCCCAGACACTCTTGTTCACCAGGGGAGAAGCTGTTCAGCAGAGTGGTTTGGGCTGACCCAAAGAGGCAGCTCTTTCAATGCATTCTTCAAGAANTGAAGGAACAAGGAGTCTGCTGAACTGACCTCACAGTAACTATCTGGCCTCCATCCAGGTCGATTCCATTCATCTGTGCTATGAAGATGGCAGCCACAGCTTCATAAAGGGCAGTCCCATCCATGTTAATAGTTGCTCCAACAGGAAGAACAAACCTTGTTACACGCTTATCAATGCCAAGATTTTCTTCAAGACACCGGAATGTAACAGGTAATGTTCCAGCACTGGGGAGAGAAAGCAAAAAACATAAAGAAACAGCATTAATATCAATATAACACATATACATAAGGGAGCAAAATCAGAAATTCTAATACCATTGTTTACATTTTCTACTTGCACTTTCTGCTGTGATTCAAGCCTTTTTTAGATAATTTTTAAATTAGGCCTACATTTAGCTGGAAGTGGGACTGAGGCCAAGACATGAATGTGACTTGACTTAGGTTGAGAGCTTGAGAGTGCCCCGATGAATTTTTCAGATTCATTGCTGAGGCCTTGCACCACAGCATTGCATGTGATGCAACAGACCCAGAGTCTGCTGCAAGAGACTGTCAAACTGACCCCTCCCCAGAGGAAGTACCTGAGCATTCCCACCTGGCCTGAAGGAACAGCAAATCCATTGCATTCTGTGTTTTTCAGGGGACCCTCACCACCAAGAAGACCTGATGGACAGCATCAGCTGGCTGCTGGTGGTATCCATAGGGTGGTGGTATTTTCTTTAATCTGTCTCTCTGGTTTTGTCCTACCACCTCTTTTCTATTTCTCCCTCTTCCTTCCCTTTTCTCTCTCTCTCTCTCTCATATTTGCTATTAAATAAAATTCATACTGTCAATTTTGGCCTATAGTCTCATTTGCACATTAATTCAGGCAGAGGCATTTCTAATAATATTAAGAACCAGACCATAATTCTGATACACAGACCTCTGAGTGTGATGCACAGACCTCTGAGTGTAGGGACAAATTTTAAATTTCTTTGATTGTGATTTCGCTCTAAATGGAGAAAATTGGTATGGTGTTAAGGACTGGAAAAGCCAGGCAAAAAAATACAACCCATGTTGTTCCCTGACACTGGAGGATAGGAAGAAAGGAAACACAGTAGGAGGATAGGAAAAGATGCAAAAGAGGGCTGGAAGAGAACAGCTCTTTGCTTTTTTGGGAATATTTTAGGTCATTACATTCACTTGCTCAAAATAAAACACCTCCATCCAAAAATATTGCTGAAGTGGAAACTCAAACACTTCAAGGAACAAAAGCCTTAGGTAAATTGTCATTTATTAAAACTCTTGGCCAGACCAGATCTCCTCTAATCCAACACTGTTTATACAGAGACACAAAATTACTGAGGTTGGAATGCATCTCTGGAGGTCACCCATCCCAACCACCTTGCTCAAGGCATGGGCAACTAGGGCAGGTTTCCCACGTTTCCCAGGATTGTTCCCAGACAGGTTTAGTGGATCTCCAGGGATGGAGACTCCACAAATCCTCTGGGTAACCTGTGCCAGCATTCATGCTCTGTCACAGTAAATCACAAAGCAAAAAGAGTTTTCTTGTGTGCAGATGGTACTTCCTGTGTTTCAGTTTGTGCCTCTCTTCCTGTCACTGGGCACCACTGAAGATGGGCATTGCTTCATCTTCTCAGGATGTCCCATCAGGTATTCATGCACATCAGGAAGGTCCCCCAGACACTCTTGTTCACCAGGGGAGAAGCTGTTCAGCAGAGTGGTTTGGGCTGACCCAAAGAGGCAGCTCTTTCAATGCATTCTTCAAGAATGCTCAGTGGTCCATTTTGAGTTAGGCTTTTTTGGTTTCACCTTTTTAATTAAAATGGAAGATTATATTTTCTTCAGAAATAAAATATTTAGTGAAGGAAAACACTTTAAAATATGGTATTTAAGTTAAAAAAGATTTTCAACTCAAGATCTACTTACTGCTCCAATGTAAAACACCAATTTTTGATTTTATTGTATTTATTACTGAGAGCTGTGTTACTTACAGACTTTGCTGAGTCTGTTCTGTGCATTAACAAGTCTAAAATGATCAACTCTTCACTGAAGTCTGATTATTTAGCCAAAATTGATTAAAATACAAACTGAGAAGTTTTTTCTACTTTCTTTTGTGAAACCTACTAATAGTTTTTTGGGTTTTTTTTCCTTTCTTGAATGCAATGGGAGTGATCTTAACATGCTTTCAAAATAAATAGAATTATCACTTCTTCCTAGCTGAGGAAACAAGCACAGAATTAACACAATTTGCACAAGTGATTTGGCAAATGGCAGAAAAGAAAACAAAGAGTAGGTCTCCCAAATATCTTCAGCTGGGTAAACAACCTCTCTAGAAAATTCTGAAGGCATGTGGTATTTTGATTTATTTAAATATGGCTGTATTAAAAATAGTTTTCATTCAATTGGAAGGTCAGAACAGCAGATGCACTATGTCAAAAGAGCAGTTAATAATCTGCTAAAAGACAAAGCACACTGGTATTTCTCAGGTGTACCTGGAAGCTGTGCCTAGTGCTGTGATCCATGCCTGGAAAATCCCAGCAAGGAATGAAAATGGGCTTTTCCTTGTTATCACAAAGTAGAGAAGAGGCAGGAAGATCCCTCCATGGATGACAAGACCCACAATCACAGTGACCATGTACATGCCAAGTTGTCTAGCAACTACTTCTAAGTCCTTGATGGCAATAATTTTTCCACAGATGAGGCAAGCAATACCCAACGGGGAATACCTGGAGAAAGAAAACAAACATAGACAGAATTCCTCTTGGCAATGTAGTAAAAAAATATTTGTTTATAAAAATAAAGACCTAGAGAAGAGTAGGGAACTCTCCAGCTCAACACTGGGGTGCATATCAAGAATTGATGAAAATTCAAGGGATAGTTTTCACATCTTTTTAATAAAAATATGGCCATCTCCAGCAAATTCCCTATCTACTTCATTTTCCATCCTATCTAAAGGAATATGCCTTTCCTGAAATAACATTGTAAAAGGATATGACAATGTTACACAGGCTTGTATCATTATAAAGAGGGGTGTAGATTTGTTCTTAAAACATAACTTTTACAACCCATTGTTTATCTGGTTTCAGGGGTTTGCATTATTTACTTCAGCTAAGCTATTTGTTGAAATGAACTGTTTATATCTTGAGAGCTGAAAATGTTTCCACTATGTTCTTTCAATAATTCAGAAAAATGCTTTTTAATTTCTGGATTCTTCATTAATTATGTGCTTTTGTTACTTAGGGTAGGGTTTTTGTCTCCTCAATCATTAAAACAGTACAAAGGAAACTGACTTTCAGAATAAAAGTGCTTCCTGGTTTTTGTTAGAATATCTCATGGTTTCTCAAGCAATGTGCCCAAGGCCTGGAAAGCCTTCAATCACTTCAAATGCAAGGCCAGCTGTTATACCAGTTATCATAAAATGCCACGTTTCAATGAACCTGACAAAATACAGTTCTTATAGATAGTTACATGGTGGCAGAGCCAGATGTCTGATTTGTTTCATGCTTGTGTAGCAATGCCATGCTCCTGAGAATCTGTAGGTGCCACGGGAGTTACAGCTGTCTGAGAAATCATAAACCAAACAAAATGTAACTCTGCATAAGGAAGTGCATTTTTCTTTATAAACACACACTAAAACCCCCTTGCTTCTGGCCTCAACAAGTCTTAAAAAATTCTAAACAGAGATGAACAAAAGCAATTCCCAACGTCATTTTCCTTTTTTCATGAGAAGAGAAATAAAAAGCACATCAATAAAAATAAATATTTACAGTGAATTTCTTGAAACTGGAATGATTTCCTGCCATTGCAACACTGACTACTAGAGAACATTTATATTGTAGGCAGCGTATTATGTCTGGGTCTACCAAATGGTGCTAAGTGAAGTAAGAGTAAATTCCAGCTCCTGGAGGGTGATGGGAGTATAGTCACCATCTCTGTCGAGTGGAGATTGAGTAAATATTGGCACTTGTGAATAAAAACAGCTGTGGTTTTATGCAGCAAGATCATCCACAGAAAAGCAGGAGCGTAACAGGAATGCGAGGTCATTGCTTCAAGTTCTTTCTGTCCTTCTGTACATTTCCACTCTCTTGTTACTGCCTGAGTCACTCTTGCCTAACAGTGTCCCTCTGAAACTCTGATGGTGCTGACTCCTCACCCTCCCTTTCCTATGCACTGTGGCCATCAAGCTCTAGAGAAGAGGGCAGCCTCAAGAAATCACTCCCGGGGACCCCAGGCAGCAACGAGGCACCACACATGTGCTGTGTTGGAGTGGCTGTTTCTGCTCTCAAAGGCCTAGGAAGCACAGTAGCACAATGCCAAACATAACAATGCATTTTTATGGTCTGAAAAAATGGGTTTATGTGAGATGGTCGTGCTTAGCATACAAATAGCTCTGGGGAAGCACTCAGAAGAAACACTTAAAGAAAAAAAAAAAGAGAGAGAGACAGTCCCCTCTCAGAAGTGTAAACAAGGGCTCAGACTTAAATGGGTTAAGCCATTTCCTTGAAGGCAAGTCAGGCCCCATAATTACAAATGGGTATACTTCAAAATCAGGGCAGATATCTTCCAGTGACCCCATTGCAGTGAGGTTGTAAAACACATTCTGCAGAAACTGTGGGTGAAGGGATTACACATCACTGAAAACTGCTGGAATTTTATTTGCTGGTAAAGTATTTTTACTAAAGAAGACAGTGATTAAAGTGTGTCTCCAGGCTTTTTTTGTTATTTTATACCTCCTAGATAATATCCTGGGATTATGCTAATCTCCCAGGAAGACTGAGGTGTTCTTATGAGGGCCATTCTTGCTTGCTTAGGTGTTCTCCTATATAATGAACTTCCATAGTCAATGTGGCACTTGAAAGCCTTTGCTGGTACATGCATGTGTTGTATTTCAGCACACAAAGAACAGAATCTCTTCAGAAATGCTTCAAACTGGGTCCTAAATAATCCTCACCAAATAGAAATAATGCTGCTGTGGTTCTAACATACCTGTCAAGGCTTTAAAAGGTCAACTATTTAATTACACTGTTGAGTAACGAACTGGCATCACTATATTAGGGTTTTATGAGGGCTTCTTAGGATAATTTTTTGTTCTATGAGTTAACTACAAACTTACCACATGATCATAGTCACTAACTTCATTACAATCTCATTCAAGATGTTGAAGAAATCCACCATCATCTTGGCCTGTTCTCCCATTTTCCCCATAGCAATGCCAAAAGCAATAAAGAATCCTATCAAACCTATTGGGAAAAAATGCAAGACAAAAAGAAGGCTTTTAGGGAGTTTTTGCACCTAGTCAATGTCTTGACCTGCTAATCCAGATTTCACAAAAGCATAGAATCACAGTACAGGTAAATGTGGAAGGAACCACAGTGGGTCATCTTGTCCAACCTCCCTGCTCAAGCAGGGCCATCCTAGAGCACATTGCACAGGATTTCAGAACTAGAGGGTTTTACACATGTCTTGGGACTTTTTAATGTGTACACATGCTCAACCACCATGATCAAATTCAGAACATCTTTGATTCTTCAATGTTTAACTAAATTCCAATTTCACAGCCCAACCATGGTTTTGTTGGGTTTTATTCCTGAATTGATCTGATCATCAAAAGATACATGTAGAGTAATCTCAGCTATTAGAAACCTCATGAGCCCTGGCAAATGGGAAAGGTAACACAGTGCTGCACCATAACTCTGTTGTTAAAACAGTTGCTAGAAAGCAAGAGGAATTTTCTTAGGCTTTTCAAAAGTGCCTTGACAGATTCAACTTACAGACCAATCAGTCCTGGAGTGCAGGGAAAGGCAAAAGTAGCCCTAGAACTTTTTCAGGCCAGGAATATTCCCATTAAATGCAGAAAGTAGAGGTGGGAGGAGAAGGTGGGTATTGCACTTAAGCATAGAACTCCCAGTAAGCAGATTAAGCTCATTGAAAAGGCTATCAGTGGATACAAAATCATAGCATTCAATATAAGTAATATTTGGCTTCTAAATGTAAATGCTAAGGTGTGACTATCTGGAGTAATGGACTATCAGTGTGAAAAAACAACTGATGCATCTGTCATGGATTACTTTGGAGCTGTGTCTTCAATGCTAACCTTTTCCATCCAGCAATTTTCAGTGTCCAGAGCTGGATTATTAACTGATACTGACAGATGGTTTGAATCTTCAGCTGTCCTTGGAGGCTAAATTTTCAGTCATGATATGAGTCCAGTATTTAACAAATGTGTAAACTCATCTGGGAAATTCCTATGGAAAAAACTTATCGGGACACAAAAACATTCAAGATAAGGGAATTCGAGCTGCCAGTACCCTGGGAAAAGACAGGCTGTCCCATACCCTCACATTGGGTTTAGCAACCAGAATTTTTTTCTTCTCTTTTTTAAATCCAATTTCCTGGATACAAAGTCATTCTTTAGCAAGCACCAAGCTATCTTTGTTGAGTCAGTTGAATAGGGAAGTGAAGCATATGTTTGTGTGCTGCAGAGCGTAGAGAAATGATGAAAAGCTTTTCAAAGACCAAGTTACTTCCTGGAATTCAGAATCTGCATTAGAAAATGTTAATAGGTAGTTTTGTCCATTAATTCCAAATGAGCTGTTATGTTAGTCATGAGAGTCAGATTGGTTCCTATTTGCAGGAATTTGCCTGGCTTGTACAGCTTATCCAAACTGTATGGCAATTCCCACAACATTTTCACTTCTTCATTCAAAGTCAAACCCACACCAAAACAACCCAAAAAACTCTACAATATTTGAGAGTCACTGGTCAAAACACCACAGCAAATTCCCCAGCTAAACTGTGTATTTCTTTTCTGCAGGAGTTGTATTCAGCCTTCTAGATCTTTTCTTATCCATGACAGAGCCTGAAGAAAACATTACATTAAATGTAATGCATCTCTCACATCAGAACAACAGTTTTACTTTAATGCATAAGCAGAATTCCAGGAGAGTAAAAAGCAAGTGAGAGTAAACAGCACTGGCAAGGAGCTGCTGCCTCATGCATGGTGCAAAATGCCAACCTGCAGCTCTGAAAGTGGCTCCTCTGCCCACAGACGCTGAATGGAACAAGAGCCATGAAGGCAGGCAGGATACAGGGCTCTTGTAGGGCAGGCTGCTTCACAGAGAAACAAGATCAGCTTACAGATGCTATCATCTCCCCTATATCTAAGCAAAGCAGCCAACCAACTCACCAACACCTCAGGAAGGTCTGCAGACACAGCAGCCACTGTGTCAGCAGGAGCTGTTCGGCAGCTGTAAGAGGCCATTTGCCCTTCAAAGGTTATGGCCTAGTGGTGAGAGAAAGAGGGGATTAGGTACCCCAACATACTGTCCCACTCTGAGGACAACACCTAGAGACAGAGAGGTGTCAGCCTCAGCCTTGTGGATGTGCTGTCACACAGCATCTTCCAGCGTAGGTGTGAGGCTACAAGTTGAGAGCTAATCTGCGACTGACTTCACCCACATGCAGAAAGGAAGGAGTTGAAGGAGGAGCATTCCTCTCTGGACTGACAAAATAGGGACTCTAGACACAGAAGAGAAAATAGAAGTGGTGTGGAAAGCTGTTTGTTTCTTGTGTGCCCCCAGCCCAGGCTGAGCAGTTGCTTCAGGAAAGGGTGGGAGATAGGCAAAGTTTTCCTACCACCTCCACTTTCTTGCTTGTCCAGACAAGATGGCACAATGGCATTTGCAGCTGGTAAAGGTCAGCAGCCAAGATGAAAGGAGGAGGGAGTTGTGACTCAGAAATGTGTTAAGCCTTTCTGGGATCTTTTTTGGGTGGTGTGGTTCACACTCCACCTCTCACTTCAGGCTCTGCCTCAAGCCAGATTAGTTCAGCACGCCCGAGACACCTACTGGAAACAACTTAGTTCAGATCCATCTGGAGGTGTGTGAAGCACTGGCTCTTGAAGCTCTCCCCCATACTGTTTAGCCAATATGCATTAGTATTAGCCTAGGTCAGCTTCTTCTGAAAGGCTATTTTGGGTACCTCCTACACGCTTTGCCACTCTACTCCAATTCATAACCACAGAGCTGCCAATCCAGAACAATTCCCCTGCTGGTTTCTGGGATATCTCAGAGACCAATGGACAGCCAGCAGGTGAGAGCATTTGGTGATTATCTGGAGACACTAAACGTGCACTGAAGAGCAGATTGGACAACACTGACTACCTAGCCACAGCAAACAGCTATGACATACATATGATGTAGGTATCTGACAGGCAGAAAATTTTCTTACCCAGGACATTCATGCCATCCTTAAATTCAAGTCCCTTCTTAATGACCATTTGGGCTTCAGGTGGTGCTGTCTCATTCACCATGGCAATAGCAGAATCAGTGACATTAGGTGGCTCTTCAACAGGTAGGGGCACCAGCACTTTCTTGGTGACAGTTTGGATCTGAAGGCAATAAAAAGGGAGGATGAGAATGGAAACAGACTGAATGCAATCCAAATGGTAGATAAGGAATTAATAATAAAAACAGTCTTCACTCGAAATTCCAAGGAACTATATTTTTAAAGGATTAGACATGCATTCCACAGCCTCTTGACCCTTCTTCCAAAACTAAGTTTATTTTTCAACAGTTCTAAGTGTCACAGAGTCCTGGTGATCTTCCTTATGACTCCAGTCTGAAAAGTATGGCAAATGCTTGTTTCTTACTACTACATTGAAATATTTCATGGATAGTCCCTTTGGCCAGGCAGTTCACAAAGGGTACTTCCCAGACTGTGTGTTACAGGTTGATACCATTTGTTTAGCAAATGCCTCTAAGATCAGTCATGGCAGTAACTCTGCAGTACAGCTTCTTATTCAGGATGGTCTGTCCAGCTCAAGTCATCCCAGTTTGGTGTTAACTTGAATCAAAACTTCAGGACATTTCCAACACTTCTCTTGCAGGTTTTGAGCTCTTGACTGCAAGAGCTCAAAATGGAGTATATATACACAGTCTCCTGAGCTCTCTAATTAAAAGATTGTGAGTGATAGATAACAGAAAAATTACCAGTGCTGCCAGATACAAATCTNAAAAAAAAAAAAAAGAAAGCATCAGCTTCTGAATGCATTTGGACCCCTCCTGGCACATGAAAGGCAGAGTAAAGGGAAAGCTGGGAAGGAGTGGTAGGAGGAGAAGGGAGCTTGCATTTACAGCTAGGAAAAAAGGGAGGAGAGGGTGGAAAAAGAGAGATCTGTGATTTGCTGCTTTCAGAAAGGATGTTTTCCTCCCACTTCACACCTTGACCCTTTTTCCGCCTCTTCATGGTCCTGGGACAGGCAGAATGGTTTGGAAGCTATCCTGGCTTGCCATGTTTTCCCACCTACTCCCTACTTCCCTAGAAACACCTTTTAGCAAGGTAACAGAAACTGAGCATTAGGTTTTCAAAGAACATTTGCACCTCTTTCTTGTTGACATGGACATTGTAGTACTATGGATGATGATCCAGATTTGATCCATATGGTTTAAAGCCTTGTGGTTCTAAAATACCTTACATCTCTCCTTCCAAAGCCTGCTGCCTAAATCTGGAGAGGAGGATACAGACAGAAAACCTACATAGCTTTGCATGAGAAACTCTTCAGTTGTCCTGAAACCACCTAACATTCTTGCATGCCTACTTTTTTCCCAGAGTTAAGTTTTATCTGAGAGATATTGTCAACACAGTAGTTTTATGTGAGGTATTCAGAATGTAAGAACTGAGTAATGGAAATTAAACTTAAAACATTAGACTCTGGGTGTCTATGGAGAGAGACTGTATAAATGTAGGAAAGAAAATATATGTTGACATCATTAAAACAGGTAATTTTCCTCCTAAAGAAATAGAAAAGTAAAGTCTGACTCCTTACAGAGGAGTTAAGGGTTAACAGAAGCACAAGTTCCATCTAGTCACACTTCACAAATGAAATGTGGCTTTGTGGCAGAGGTTTTCACTAGAAATTAGTCTGGAATCTGCTGAAGTCAAAAAGCTTTTTTTTTTTAACTATATTTAAAAATAATTGGTGAAATTGGTGATCTATAACTAGGGAAGTCACCTGAGTATTGGTATCACAGACACTGAAAAAATAATATTAATATTATAAAAACCTATCTGACATAGGTAGCTTAATTCTTTTTTCTCCCCTTTGTCAAGATATTTGACCACTTTCAACTGACAAGAAATTGAATTTTCCTCTCTTCCATAGTTCAAATGTGGGACAGCAATAAAAAACCATAATCATCCTGCTTTCCCTCACTCAACTTTGCAAAAATACATTTTGCATTACACATTATGTTTAGCCACCAACAGTTTGACCACAAGACTGACATTCCCATGATGATTTGGAAATATTGAGAATGTTCTCTCTCTAAGTCCCCAAGGATTATGTGTTTTTATGTGGAAGTCCATGTAAGAAGCGAAGCAATCCAAGGGCTTTTGGCAGTTTAGGTTACTCTCCATTCTTCCACTCTCCCATGGCCTCTTCTCCCTTCCCCCTCTCGTCTTTACTTTTTTCTTTGGCCATAACCACAGAACCAGCTATCACACCATTTCACACAGGAACACTTAAGAACAGGTTTGGCAACAAATCCTGTTACATCAAAAATAAACCTCCAACCCAAAAAACCTGCCTGCATTACTTTCAAACAATTCAGTTGGAGGAAAAAGCAGCTTACATACAAGGAATATATTTAAGCAGAAATTAGGAAGCTTACATTTTTCATTTATTTTACCTCTTAAAGTCAAGGTGTTTTGATTAAGCACTGGTGCAGAGCTTTCAGACAAAATTATCTCTCTACAGAGCAAGCAACACATTGTGCAAGCATCCTTCCTTCCCAGCATGCTCCAAAGCTGGTGAGATGGAGCCACCTGTAGGTGGGTCAGCCCTTTGGATCCCCACCTCATCTGGACTCTAACACAGCAACAGAGATTATGTGAGGCTGGCTTTTGGGGTACATTTTTGGCAACGAGCTGGAATGAAGATCATCCATATATTCCAAACAAAGCATTGCAGAACCATCATCTTTCTAACTAACAGCCAAGTTAAAATTCAACCTGGGTGAATGATCCAGGCAGTATTCATAACAAGAGATACTGTATGAAAAGTGTGGAGAAAATTAAAGTTTACTTAATAACAAAATGAACATAAACTTTTTTTAAAAAGAGAATAATTTAAATAATAACTATAACACAAACCAAGGCAGCTATAAATAATATTCTTTAGACCTGTATTCCTCTTTACATCATCATTTCTCTGATTAACCTAAACAATGACATTTACTCTACAGACAACCCTGGCAGGTAAAAGATGGAAAGAATATCACCAAGGTGCAGAAGGACTTACCTGCTGAAAGCATGCTTGGACCAGATTTTCAGGGAACAAGTTTCGGATCAAATCCAAGAAGGCATCCAGACTAGATACTTCATCATTCTTCTTCCCTTGACCAAGCTGTTTCTTGAGTTTTGGATTCCCTGGATGGATGGCCAAGACCAGAATGACACCCAGCACAGCAGCAATAATAGTGGTGGACATGTAGTAGACCATGGCTCTTGTCCCCAGGCGGCCACTTGCTTTAGCATCTAATCCAGACAGCCCTGCAGGTGTTTGAGAAAAAGCAAACCCATTGACACTCAATTCCCAATTCAATAATTATACAATAAAATCCTTTATCATTTTCAAGGTTTAATGACCACCTGTGGATGCCTGCTTTCACCCCTGTGATATTCTCACCATGAGACAGATTACTGATATTTCTCCCTCCAGTTCTTATGTGTGCATAAGAACTTACTGCTAATAATTTGAAGAGAAGCATTAAAAATTCCATCTAATTGCAGAGGAGGCATTGAAAAATAATCAAGAGAAGACCTCTACCATCTTTTCCCCTTGACTTCTGCAAACTGGCCATGGTCTAGCTGACACCACACCTTCCAGAAGGCTAGGCTCACTAGTCTCGTGCCATTTTATTTGCAAGGTCCAATACAGAAATTAGATCAAACAGCATATGAAGAAATTTCTGATGGTAGCATGTGCACATGTGTTTGGAAGTAAATTCACTGGAGCATATATATACTAAAGCCAACCAAGTTATCCAGAAACTAACTCTGAAATACACACTGCAGCTGCAAAATGCTGACAGGATCACACCATTATTCTTGCTGCATCACAAAAAGCAAACCAGGTGATATCTGTAGAAAGCATCTTAAAGTATTTATGGCTAATGGATCTTACCTGTGATTAAACTGGAGATAATTAAAGGGAGGATCAGCATTTTTAGCATCCGCATAAGTATATCTCCTGGGAAGGCTATTAGCATGATGATGTCAGGGTCAATAGGTGTTGCTAGGCGAAGGAGACCCCCACACACTGCACCCAGGATAACACCTGGAGGAAGAGCAGAAAAAAGGAGCAGGTGAATCTTGTAAGGAACTGCCTGATGTGGAATACTGCACATATCTTTGAAGAAAACTTGATTCTTAGGGCTCGTGTATTATTCCTTTTTTTGACGCTCTGCATCCGTCTTCTTGTGCTGACGTTCTCAAATTACAAACAAAGCCTTCATCATTTATATGGATTTCTAAAGTGATAAAACTTAAACCTCCTGCTGAGAATTGAGGCTGTTAAGCACAGATTAGGGAAAAAAAGGCCATGTCTACTTTCATAACATGATCTTTGTGAACAGGTATTTTATGTTTACATCCAGGATGCCTTTTTTCCTGATCTCAAGCCAAAGTGTAATGAGACCTGATAGCAAATCTTGTGTGGGGATTTGCAGCAATTATGACTACGAAGTATCTCTTTGATAGAACAAAAAATATATGTGTATTTAAAACTTTTTTCTTGGACAGCACCAGGTACACCTTTGAAAGATGATTCAAGGCAAACTCTTCAGCATTATGAGGTTTTGAAGGTTGAAAATATGGACATGAATTTGCAGCTCAAGACCAGCTGCAGCTGGTTTTTCAAACAATAACAAGAGTATGTCTACAAATTTGCTGCATATGGCTGTTGGGCTTTCAGTGAAAAAGAAACAGGCAAGGAGCCAGTGAACCACAATAAAATGTCAAACTGTTCCGTATTTGGAAGCTGCTAAAGCCAGAGGCAATATTCAGGATGAGATCATGGAGCACTGGCTTACATCTACAGAGAGGGAAGACAAACCTTAAACCAGTGAAGTGTAAACTGAGAGACAAAAGAAAATTTTGAAGAGTTTTTGTCTCTTTTTTTAAAAAAAAAAAAAAAAAAAGGTATAGTGCACTCAGTTCTACTGAATGACACTGACCTGACTGTCCTTGGGGTTCAGATCACACTCCTTCTCAAACCAGATACTGAATGTACCTCGGTGGTGTGGATTTGCTCTGTGCTGTGTAAGGAATGCCCTGCTCACCTGAACTACACAAACAGTGCCCATGGGCATCCTATTTACTCTCTGGCTGTTCAGCTGGAACAGCTGAAGCCCACAGACAGGGTCTGTGGTGCCACAGGAACACATGCAGATGCACACAGAGTGTCCAGAGCAGCAGATGTAGCTTACCAAACACAGTAAGGGTCAGGAGCAGATTCCTGTGGAGGGACTGGCAGAACTGCACACATATGTTCCTGGATCTGTGCTCCACTGGATTTAAATGACTTTCATGCATCCGGACTTCTACTTGCTTAGGCATATTGTTGGCACTAGAATAAAAAGTGAAAAATCAAGTAGAAGTTATAGCACAAGATGCCAAAAGGGAAAGTCTGGATTACTTCCATCATATATAACTGGGGAATCTGACGCATATTCCACCACCTCCCACATTTCATAAACACTGCATATTCCCTGCTCTGAAGATGTCTCTGAAATGGCAATGGTGGGTCCTTATAAAGGTGTAGCCTTCATAGTATTTTTTGTAGTTATTTCTCAAATGGTAGAGATACAATCAGAATTAATTCACTGGACATATCCCAAACGTTTCATGGACTTAGCTACTGGTGGGGAGCTAGAACACTCAGTTTCCTCAAAGACCATGGCTATTTACATAAGTAGGAGAGACAGCTGAAGAACAAAGGTTTTATTAACAGGAAAATGTAGATTTTTATACCTTATTTAAGTCCAACTGAGGATAATAGTTTTAAAATTAGGATTTATTTGAAAAATAAATCATTCAAGAACATTTTGTTTAATCTTTAGAAAACATTTAATTTCAACATAAACATTTTATTGTAATATAATCAGAATGCTGAGGTCAAGAGAATACTTTTAACTTGGTTGTAATGAGACTTGAACAAATGCCACTGAAAATCGGTCAGAAAACTATGCATTTCCCAAGAAAACCTTTGGTTTCACTGAATTGGCAGTGGTTAGAGGAAAAAGTTTTTTTACTAACTCTGGTTTGTATTTGAGGAAGTATGTAGTGGGTTGATGCTGGCTGGATGCCAGGCACCCACCAAAGCTGCTTTCTCACTCCCCTCTGCAGCTGGCAGGGGACAGAAAACTTAATGAAGGGCTCATGGGCTGAGATACAGACTGGGAGAAATTGTTCATCAGATACCATCATGGGAAAAACAGGCTCAGCTTGGGGAAACAAATTAAATATATTACTAACAAAGTAATCCTTTACTAACAAAGTAAAGTAAATCCTTAACAACACCTTCCCACCACCCCTCCCTCCTACCCTAGAGGTGCAAGGAGACAGGGAATGGGAGCTGTGGTCATTTCATCACTTGAGGCTCTCCCACTGCTCAGGGAGAGAGTCCTTCCCCTGCTCACCATGGCATCCCTCCCACAGGAGTTCTCCATGAACTTCTCCAGCCTGGTTTCATCCCACCAGCAGCAATCCTGCCAAAACTGCTGCAGTGTGAGTCCCTCCCATGGGCAACAGTGCCCCTCAAAGTGTTACAGTGTGGGTCACTCTTCACAGGGTGCAGTCCTTCAGGGGACAGGCTGCCTGTGCACAGGAACAGGGCTCCTTTCTCCAAAGGTCTCCCATGGCTCACAGCCTCCTCTCAAGCATCCATCTGCTCTGGTGTGGGGCTCCTCCATGGGCAGCAGTGGATCTCTGCATCCCCATGGATCTTTGCATCCCCAAGGATCTCCATGGGCTGCAGGGGCACAGCTGCCTCACTCACCACCACTGGCTGTACAGGAATCTCAGCTCCAGTGGCTGGAACACCTCCTCCTTCTCCTCCTTCTCCACTGACCTTGGTGTCAGCAGAAGCTGTTCTTCTCACCTGTTCTCACCCCACTCTTCTCTGGCCACAATTACATCAGGGCAGTAAGTTTTTTTCTTTCTTCCTAAAAATCTATTATCACAGAGGTGTTACCACCATTCCTGATTTTCCCAGCCTTGGCCAGTGGCACATCCATCCTAGGAGCTGCCAGGGATTGGCTCTGGGGGACATGGTGGAAGCTTCCAGCAGCTTCTCACAGAAGCCACCCCTGTGGCCCCCCTGCCACCATAAGCAGGCCATGCAAACCCAATACAAAGTGATACACACATGAATGCAGGACTGCAAGTTATGCCTCTAATTTCCTCAATCACAGAAATTGTTTGCAATAGACTCTCTCTTTTTATATACAAAATATTCAAATTTATTGGCAAATACATTTCTACGAATCAAACATTTCCCCTAAAAGTTAAGGCTATGTAAATATGAGAAATATGTAAAGAATAGACTTTTTATTATCAAGAAAATTGTACTTTTTGAGATCTGGTCTTATGCCAGCTTAGGACAGGATTTTAGAAAATTTTCCTCTACAACAGAAGACCGAGGTTTACGGACCTCAAGCAGATCTGAAAAGATATATAAAGTTTCATTGTTCTCAGTACTGAGCCATTTCCAATGAATCAAAACTTTTTTTTTTATATTGTATAGCCTGTTGTCTTTCTAAATTTTTTCAACACAAATTTATCAGACTTGTAATAAGAATCCAGCCATTTTGATGCAAATATTTCTGCAATTTTCCCTTTCAAATTGAAATTGCATTTCTTTCCAATACACTTGATGGTTAAAAAAATAGCACCATTTGAAAATGCATTAGAGAATATTCTTTCTTCATTTTTTAAGGGGGAAAACCCCTCCAAGTGTTGTAATCTTTATTTTGCAATTTTAAAAATATTCCTCAGTGGTGGTCACAACAAAATGTGCTGCTGACAGGGAAATAACAAAGAATACCAGTGCACACTCTGGCAGCCTCTCAAATGTGAGGCTTGCCTTCTTCTTGAAGACTTATCCATGCAAGTATCAGAGATACATAAGGATTAACCAGGGGATAATGTGCACAACTTGAGGAATTACAACAAAGATGAGACAGTGTCTGCAGTTTTCATGCACATGAGTCCCCACGCCATGAAATCACTGGTGGAAATGCACCAAAAACCCAAGGAACTCGGAATCCAAACTGCAAGTTTCATTTGCATTCCAAACATGAATATAGAACTTGTTCTGACCTATTATTCACTACAGGTTAATTATATATTCCTCAGAAACTTTGAAATATGCACAGCTGAAACTAATTCAAAAGAAAGCCTTGGAGTCTTACTCACTAGTAAATAATTGGGTGGAACTGAAATGAATCAGCAAATAGAAGTGGTTGATGATTTTACTTTGGGCTAATTTTAGTTTGGCATCCTGGAACCTGTTCCACTTTTCAAAGTTTTATGCTCTCCATCTCTTCAGGATTGTAGGTGAACCTTCACCATGGACTGAAATTCTGGTAAGTATGGGGTTTTTAAAGAAAAGAAAACAGTAGAAAAATACACTAATTGTGCACCCATGTTACCAAAAGTGATGACAGATGAATATCAGAACATGAAAAAATGGTACCATTAAGGACTTAGCACTGCTTTTCAGCAATGAAATATTTATCACTGGACCAGAGAGGTAGTATTGTTCTGGGCTTCTGACTATGTTGTGGGAGGAGGAGAAAAAATAGTGAAATATAAACCTTCTGTGAAGGATAAGAGAACCTTCTTGTGTAGTACATGACAAAATCCAAATTTTGCAACAGAAATTTTCTATCCAATTACTAGAAGAGGAAAACCCTTTTATCTCAGAATCATGGAAATTAATTTTTGTCTTATGGACTGAGAAATCTTCCTTGTGCTGGTTTTATTTGCATCTTGTAAATGATTCTTAGCCCCAGAATTTCTGCACCTGAAACCTGCAGTCACATAATGTCCTAGCTGCAAGAAGTGCCTGTTGACATCACTGGAAGATGCACAGATGTAAGTCAGGGCAGAACATGGGCCCTGACAAACCAGACCCCCTGGACCTGTCCTGCTCCTCTGCAGTCTCCCACTGACACTGCACAGCTTTCCTCACACCCTGAAGGCCACAGGGTCCTGTTAAAGCATTCAGGAAAAGGATTTAAACATGCATGAGGCTTTCTTCTACTGCACATCTTCATGGTGATGGAAAAAAATGAGTGCATGACAGAGTGGAGCTTGACTACACCTCAGCTCATGGGCAGTGCTGTACTCAAGCACAAAGCCAGAAGTGTACCAAAAACCAGAGGCCCTCCTACACACCTGAACACCCTAAATTTAATCTCAATGTTAATGGTATCTCTGTACATAAGTATCACAAAACAGTGAAGAATGCATTTTAGCAGCTGTGATCTCTCAAACATGCAAATTTTTACCTTAGTTAAATAAATCATTATTCCATTGTGCTGAGCTTCTATGGCTATTCAAACAAAGGACCTATTCTGAATGCTTATCTGAAACCCATCCAACCAAAACATCTTTTAGACTAACTCCACTGAGGCCAGAACATAAAGACATAAATTAATTCTGCTCATTATTTTCTTATGTCATTGTGACAAGCAGCCAAACAGCTAAGCTCCAAAACAGATCCACAGAAAACTCATAAGTACCAAAACCTTCAAAGATGATAATATTTACTGCTAACTACAGATGCTTAAAAACATTGACAGGATTTATGAAAAATGTACCAAATATTGGAAATAAGTAGTCATATGAAGCAGCAGATCATACCAAACAACTCAGACCAAGAGCTAGACATATGTGGTAGCTTTGAATAATTTAGCAGGATGTTCTGCTTAGCTCTGTCACCTACCCATCTCCCTTCTCAGGCAGCACTTTTCCCTAGAGAAGAGAGAAACCCCTTTGAGCTGAGGAGATTTGATTTTTATTCACCTTAGTAGGGTAGAGCACTGTCCCAAAGTGAACATGCTCTGTATTTTCACTGATTTCAAATATGCTTTACCCTGACAAGGTGATATATAAGTGCATTAATAGAACCTAGTATCAGAATCAAAACTTCAATTTTATTCCCTTTTAAGCAAAGAAACAACCTCTTGCCTGAATAATCAAGAAGTTAACTGCTGTCCCTCATCCTCACAGGGTGCACAAGGTACAAGAGAAAGAATCTGTCCATAAACATTTAAATTTACATTATCTAAACATTTACAGATAGTTTTGCATCTAAGATATACAGTGCTATATGAGATAATCTGTCTGCACTTTTTAGGCTGTAGTCTGTTTCTCTTTCTGGCTGCTACACATAATGTGTCAAAATGCAGGAAAATAATTTATTGAAGAACCAAGGTCTCTGGTATGTTTTGTTCCTATTTCCTCCAAGCATTTTCCTTAGTTTTTCTCTCAGCTCCCCCTGGGAAGGTCTGCTCTCTGTATCTCTTCAACTGCTTCTTTCTTGTATTCTCACTGAAGCTTCTAGGACTCGAAGGCTTGGGGGAACTGTTTGCTTTTCCCTGGCTACCAAATGTACCTCTTTTCCTCACAAAAGTTAAGGGTTAACAACTTATACAGTGCTTGAGTGACAATGCCATTTTATTTTCAGTCAGTTACAGGGAAAGAATTCTCCATCTCCCAAATACTCCCCCAGCTTGGCATAAACCTAGATTACAGACTAGAGAGAAAAAATAATCTTTCATTTAAATGAAAAATGTAGGCAAAGACCATAACAAGACTAGTGAAAACAGATGCTGAGGACAAGGTAAATTAACAGAGACCATGTTTATTCTGTTCAAGGTATTTCAGCTCTGTCAGTTAATCAAGCAGGTATTCTCAGGATAAAAGTCTGCTTTGTTTTGTAGCAATTACTTCAATCGAGGTAGCAAGAGCTGCTCTTGAGAAAACAACCTTGGACAGACAGGCTTAAGCTCAGGGTTTAAGAACATCTCTTGAGCTACATGTTTGTTGTCAAACCAAGCTCTGGTCTCTTCTGAAGTAGTGAGTAAACAGCAGAGATAAAAGTCCAATTGTTCCTAGAAGGACTGTTCTTTTTAAGGAAAGAAGAAAAAAAGAGGAGGCATAGAAAGTTGAGTCAGCTTTTGACTTCAGAATAAAAAGTGAACAGACTGCAGATCTCGTCTTGCCAACTCCCTACTACTCAGACCAGTGGTTCAAACATAGTTGGAGCTGAAAAGCCAGGGTATGATGAAGTTTGGTGGACAGTAACTTTTGTGATGCCTCATTGACAGAGCTCCTCCTAGAAATCAGTGGGATTGCATGGGAGTAAATGAGAGCTCAATATGTCCTGAAGAATATTTGCTAGCAGCAAATCTTGGATCAGGGTTGTATCTCTTTCCCTTTCCTGGAGAGACAGTATAACATTGATTATTAAGGATGACATGCTCTCTTCATGACAGGGAGAGGGAGTATGGATCTGCTCCACCCCACATGATCAGCTTACTCCTGTCTCATATACAGGAAAGGGTGTGCTCTGGTTGCTGGATCAAAGACAAGTGACTAGGAAAACTCAGGGAACATCACCAGGACAAAAGCTATTTCACTAGATGGATGTAAGGTGTCCAAACAGTTTGCCACAACTTTTGTGAAATTAGAGCTCAAGGATGAACTCACCAAGAAACTTCTGGTTTGAATTCAAATTGTGTTGTTTGCTGCTTAAACTAATTATATCACAACAGCTGCCAAGGAAGACAGTTTAGGACTGTACCATTCCACTGTGCCATGCCATGTGCTATAGTCTGAGGTTTCATTTTTTAGATTAGATATATTTTTCAGACCACACTGGAGCTGGTAAAGCTCATCATATATAGCCAAAATATGATACATGATGCAGGTGAAACAGGTGAAATGCTTTTATTGTGGAAAACATACATTAGCTTTGGCATTGCTCCTGTTATGTACTGTTCAGTTGCTAAATGTTACATTATACATCAGTAAAATAATCTGGTCAGGTCTCAGCTTCTGCACAAAATTCCAAAAAGTGCAAAACCAAACACACAAAACTCCTACAGACAAGAGTAACATAAGCTTCAGTCTGCAAGAGAGTCTGCATTAACAAGGGTTTTAAGCTGCTTGCTGCCACTAAGCCCTTCTATTGAATTTTAACTGCATTATGTAGGGCTTTTTCTTCTTATTTGTAAGACATTAATGAATTCTGAGTGGAGATTTACTGTGAAGCCTGATTTGGCCTAAGGACTAGTACTACAAGCAACACTCTGAAGTATGACTGGCCTTTTTGTAGAAGGAAAAAGAACTTTTCTCCCTGAAACAATTTACAACCATGTTGTTTCCTCTGAGTTAGTGTTTACTGTACATTCTGTGAGTTTAATATAATCATATGAGTGAGTTTAATCACAAGCATATCAGAACAACCAGGGCATCAGGCCCAGCCAGCATGGGCTTATGAAAGGCAGGTTCTGCTTGACCAACCTGATCTCCTTCTATGACAATGTGACCCACTTAGTGGATAAAGAAAAGGCTGTGGATGTCATGTACATGCACTTCAGTAAAATCTTTGACACTGTTTCCCACAGCATCCTCTTGGAGAAGCTGGCTGCTCATGGCCTGAATGTTCACTGGGTTAAAAACTGGCTGGATGCCAGGCCCAGAGATGGTGGCAACTGGAGTTAAACCCAGCTGAGAGCCAGTCACCAGTGGTGTTTCCCAGGGCTCAGTGTTGGGACCAGTCCTGTTCTGTGTCTTTATCAATAATTTGGATGAGTGTTCCCTCAGTCAGTTCACACATGACACCAGGCTGGGTGTCAGTGTTGATCTCCTGGAGGGCAGGAAGGCTCTGCAGACGATCTGGACAGGCTGGATCGATGGGCCAAGCCAACTGTATGAGGTTCCACAAGACAAAGTGCTGGGTCCTGCCCTTGGATCACAACCTCAGACAGCACCACAGGCTGGGGGGAAAGTGGCTGGAAAGATGCCCAGCAGAAGAGGGCCTGGGAGTGCTGGTGAACAGCAGCTGAACATGAGCCAGTGTGTCCTCAGGTGGCCAAGAAGGCCAAGGGCATCCTGGCCTGAGTCAGCAATAATGTGGCCAAAGGACCAGAGCAATGATTGTCCCCTGTACTGGGCACTGGTGAGGCCCCACCTCAAACCCTGTGTTCAGTTTCAGGCCTCCCACTACAAGAAAGACACTGAGGTGCTGGAACATGTCCAGGGAAGGGCAATGGAGCTGGTGAAGGGCCAGGGGCACAAGTCCCAGNATATCAGAACAACCAGGGCATCAGGCCCAGCCAGCATGGGCTTATGAAAGGCAGGTTCTGCTTGACCAACCTGATCTCCTTCTATGACAATGTGACCCACTTAGTGGATAAAGAAAAGGCTGTGGATGTCATGTACATGCACTTCAGTAAAATCTTTGACACTGTTTCCCACAGCATCCTCTTGGAGAAGCTGGCTGCTCATGGCCTGAATGTTCACTGGGTTAAAAACTGGCTGGATGCCAGGCCCAGAGATGGTGGCAACTGGAGTTAAACCCAGCTGAGAGCCAGTCACCAGTGGTGTTTCCCAGGGCTCAGTGTTGGGACCAGTCCTGTTCTGTGTCTTTATCAATAATTTGGATGAGTGTTCCCTCAGTCAGTTCACACATGACACCAGGCTGGGTGTCAGTGTTGATCTCCTGGAGGGCAGGAAGGCTCTGCAGACGATCTGGACAGGCTGGATCGATGGGCCAAGCCAACTGTATGAGGTTCCACAAGACAAAGTGCTGGGTCCTGCCCTTGGATCACAACCTCAGACAGCACCACAGGCTGGGGGGAAAGTGGCTGGAAAGATGCCCAGCAGAAGAGGGCCTGGGAGTGCTGGTGAACAGCAGCTGAACATGAGCCAGTGTGTCCTCAGGTGGCCAAGAAGGCCAAGGGCATCCTGGCCTGAGTCAGCAATAATGTGGCCAAAGGACCAGAGCAATGATTGTCCCCTGTACTGGGCACTGGTGAGGCCCCACCTCAAACCCTGTGTTCAGTTTCAGGCCTCCCACTACAAGAAAGACACTGAGGTGCTGGAACATGTCCAGGGAAGGGCAATGGAGCTGGTGAAGGGCCAGGGGCACAAGTCCCAGGAGGAGAGGCTGAGGGAGCTGAGGATGTTTAGCCTGGAGAAAAGGAGGCTCAGGGGTGACCTTATCACTCCCCAGAACTGCCTGAAAGGAGGCTGTAGCCATGTGGGGGTTGGTGTCTTCTCCCAGGCAACTAAAGAGAAAACAATTAAAATGGCCTCAAGTTGCACCAGTGGAGGTCTGGATTCAAAATCTGGAAAACTTTCTTCACAAAAAAGCATTGGAACAGGCTGCCCAGGGCAGAGGTTGAGTCACCACCCCTGGAGTTAATTAGTGTAGATGTGGTACTTAGGGACAAGGTTTGGTGGAGGAGTTGGCAATGCAGGTTTAACAGTTGGTCTCAATGATTTTTAAGAACTTTTCCAACCTAAACAGTTCCATGATGCTATAATTATATATTTAAATATCTGATCAGCAGAATCCTTACTGAATCTGAGAAGATCAGTGGTCTGCATGACCCAACTTCTTACTCTGAATTAGTTACCAGTCACACCTCTCTTTTCTGATTTTTTATAAGTATTGTTCCATGAGATCATATAAGAAAACAACTCTTCATGATCTACCTGAGTTTGCAGTCTTTAAACGTATGCTACATTTATTTGCATTTTTAAAATCCTATTAGAATTGTCAGGAGATTTCTACTCATTAAATGCTTCCTTTAACAGATACTCCAGCTTTTAAATCTGGCTCAGAAAGTTTAATTGTCCTGTAGAGAGAGGGTAGTCTATAGGCTATCTGACAGCAGGAGCAAAGGAAAATGAAGTATAATATAACACAATTTTTTTACAAGTGTATGATCCTTTTTTCCATGTCTATCCAGGTCTTTTCACAAATATATATCACTGTGGAAGAGACTTTTTTCCCCCCTGGGTTTTTTTATGTCTGACTGACTAATGCATTGACTTATTTATTAACTGGGCTGCAGCAATACATCTGAACAATAAGAAAGAGAGGTAAAGATGATGGATCTGCCAGGCAGGAATTCTTTTCTATTCATAATCACAAATCCTGTGTAAGGCCACATACATGGCTTTCAATAATCTCTTTAGACAGACCACAATGCATGGGTAATGCCTTTTCCTATGCTCAATTTTTCTTATTGACTTGCAGGTAGGATTTCATGGAGCATTTTATAACATGTTGTGTGGAAAAGAAAATTAGTCTCTATGGAGAGATTGTGAACTAAAGTTCACTTTTCATGGAACCCAGCACCATAAACCACATGAAGCCAAAAGATCACATTGAATAACATATTCTGTAAGAAAGAAGATTAAGTGTATTTAATATAGACATGTATGTACCTCCATACTAGAAACGCCTTGGAAATGTCAGGTAGACAGGGATAAAGCAATCAGGATAACATCTAGCTGTTGGGAATGATGAGAGAGAGAAACTTCTGCAGTAAGTTGCAAAAGGGGAGATGTGCACCACCACCTCTGTACTCACTGCATGGAGGGTCAGCCATGGGAAGCTTCCACGTGGCAGCCGTGTGGTGCCTTCGGGACCCTGCCAAGCATTGTCTTCAGGCATCTCCCACCTAATCTGAGGAAAACCTGACTTGAACACCTCAAAGAGAGAGTGTCTGAATTAGCTGACCTTCTGATTTAAGTGTCATGACAAGCCTGACAGAAGGAGACAGTTTCTAAGAACAAAGCCAAGGTAGTTATTCAGACCTCACACAAGACAAGTGTCCTTGTAGGCTTCCACAGTCCTTGGCAAGATTCAGATTTACTCTGCATTTCAGACTTTAGAGGGATATCACTCTATCTACAAGAGGGGCCACCTTCTTGTATATATGTTTGTTTCTTATTAGGAATAAATGAGATGCATTTCTATCTCCAGGGATTCTATTCTATGCATCATTCAGAGTCTAAAGCAAGAAAGTGTGGTTTAGACCCGACAGTATAATATCTACCATGAAGATGATCATTTATTTATGTAATAATGCACACGTGGAATATCTGCCAATTTGCTGATAGGGTTTATAGTGGTGTAACTACCTGGGACTGTGCATGCTTCATTACCCCAGGATTATGTACTGAGGCTGAGATGAAGAATTAAGGCTGAATCATATCATTATTATCATGGCAAATTATATAATAACAATTTGTGCAAAAAGTTATTCCCTTACATCTTCAGAAATTCTGAGACAAGTAAAATCATGACCTTGCATTTGCTTCTACGCAGGGTGTGCCAGGCAGCACAAAGGAAAAGGCTATGAAATTACTGGGGATTAGCATAGTTTTCAAGGGCACTGAGCAAAGATTAAGCCAGTGAGAATGTGAGAAGACCAGAAATGTAGCAGTTCCTAGACATACTGGCTAGGGACTAAAAGGAGTAGAAGAGTGGGGGGTTTTCTATAATTTAAAATAGTCCACAGAAAGAGAGAGTGACCAAGGAGCTCTGATTGAAATAGACAGTAAGAATTAATTTGTCATGACAAGGGGAAACAAAATGCAGTTTCTCCCATGAACTTATTTCTTGTGTAATGGCTCTTGAAACACGTCTTTTCCTGCAGTAAATTGTCACATGTCACAGGTTTGTGACTGCAGGAGGCTACACCCATCATTTTTGACCAAATCACTCATACAGAAGAAGTTTCTAGTGGCCATGTAACTGCCCCCCACCATTAGTGCTGAATTAGTGCATCAGAACTCTACAATTAAGCAAGTCTTAACTAAATCTGAACACAGTTATTAGCATTCATCTAGACACCATCAGGGGTAAAAGGATGCAATCTCAATTGCTCAGTTTATTTTCTCACCAAATCTGTGTATTAACAATTTATTTATAAAGTATAATATGTATTATTGAGCAGAAAAAATACAAAAAATTAGGAAAACCCTCCTGCCCATCCCATCATGACTGTTGTTCTTGGTATCTACTTTGAAAATTCCCTGTAGTTTTCATAGCAGTGTGAAAGTGCCCATTTAATGCCTCAGGAGTCTTACTAATGCTGTGCTGTAAAATTCCAAGTGATTTCAAACCAGTTTCCAAAGCATCTTTCAGCTAAAAACAGTGACCATAGATGTTGCTCCTTTAACCTACAAATGAAAGTTCCCTCTCATATCAAAACTTTGTATTTATTTTCCAATATGCTTTAGAAGATACATATACAACAAGTTGCTTCTCAAAGTACTAAAAGCCCTTTATGTTTTCTGAGAAGTGACTGAATAGTGCTAAGTTTGCTATGCACATTCAATCAGAAGACTGGAAAAATCAAGATAAAAAACCCCAACCAACCAGTGGCAAAGGTCTGAGAGATCCAACCCTTCACATTTCAATATTTTCCTCTAAATCCAGCAAAGCACACACGTAGATACAAGTTTGACAAGCCTTCAGATAATAAAAAGCAACCAAAAATGCACTAAAAGCAATGCATTCATTTCCATGGGATGTTTGTCAATGAGCCAGCATGTAACAGTGCAGCCAGCACTAATTGTGTTTGAAAACATCCCTCAGTGCTTCCTGTGGGGAAAATCTCTCTTCCAGAAACTGGTGGATAGAGTCAGAAACTGCACAAAGAGCAACTACTAAGGGGACTACAAGAGAACAGTTGAACTTCTATGCAGAAAATGTCAGAATTTGAATTAGTTAATGAAAACTCAAAGTCCCAGTTTGCTCCTATGTATGCTAACAGATATTAATTCTCCTCTGAGTACAAGTAATGGTGTTTCTCAGCTGTTCTCCAAAATCTGACTTAACTACAAAGCTAGTAATTTACTACTGCAATCTCTGAGTGCCAGAAACCTCAATGAAAGTGCAGAGGTCTCATAGCATAACATTATAAACAGATTGCATTTGTTCACCAGTACAATGTTATCTCACAAGCTGAAAAGAAAAAACATTTTTAGGTTTTTCTCTCACCATATGACATATCAAGCTTAAAATGCATCCCATTCAAGAAACTCCTCATCATTCTTTTCTCTTATTTCTTTTATCATTTGGGTTTTTTTACCAAGAATGCCTGCTTCTCTTTTAATGCCACTACACTTTTATTATAGCCAGACATTCAGACTGCTTTCATCACAACTACTGCAAAAATTGCTTTGGCCAAACTGCTCATGTTCATTGAAAAACACCTCAACAAAGAATTACCTGAGCTGGACCCTGAAAAAGTGAAGAAACTTAGTTTTGAGGACATACTAACTTCCTGTAGTATGTTAAAGAGATTATAGAAATCACGTGTAGTGTAACGGAATCACTTGGGATACAGTTTAAAAAGAGAGCTCCTTGTGCTCCTTGGAGCAGTATTTGTCATCACACAGAGCAAGCTTTGAAGAGTGCATGCCATCTACTGGAATCAAAAGGACTTCTTACAGAGGAAGTCCTGAAAAGCAGCAATGACTTTCACCCAGTGTAAAGCATCTTCCTCATGTGCCTTTGTAATAAGGGTTTGGAGCCTTTTCTTCATACTGTGCCTTTAAAATAAATGAAAAACAGTAGTGAACACACTTTGACTACAATCTTGTGAAAGGAGGGAGAAGTTTCCTATTCACATGGACTATTAATTTATTCTAGTAGCTGCATGAAATGGAATGGACATTCAGATAAACAGGTTGCTCAGGTGATCTGCTTCTATTTTTCCCTCCTTACCAACATATCAGAGATGTCTGTTAGGAAACTACACCCAGAAAACCCATAGTATTAGTGTGGGAATTCATAAATACAAAATAGCTTTCAGAAAGTAGAGTATATTTAGGATTATGGACTTGAAGGTGGGTAACTGGATTGCTTTCTACCTTATACATATGATACCCTCAGGGCATGCAGCGCTCCATCGAAGGGTCTGCCTGTCTCCCCCAGGTCTGCTTACACTCATTTTATAGATGCAAAAGAGCTGAGAGAATTTCATCAATAGCAGGAACAAGATTATTTTTGGCATTCCATAAGTCTCTATCCCAACAAGGCACTTTCTTGAACACTTTATTTTTCCTGCTTATTTAATATTGTCCACTGGACTGTAGCAGCACTTGGAGTAGCCTCGACTGAAATACTGCAGCTGAGCCTGGTGGTGTCTTCTTGAGAGGTGTTTCACTTCAACACAGAGCAGCATGGTTACTGTGTAAGTGTTGAAGACAAATCTTTATATCCAAAACTTGCGAGGCTCAAGAGCAGCTGAAGTTGTTTTTCTGCATGATACAACCACTGTCACAGCATAAGGATCCAAGAGCTTCTGTGAAAACTGGGACAGATTTTCTAACCTTGGCCAAATTCAACCATGGAAACTTTAATTTTTCAGTTAGTAGAAACCTAAAACGGTTAATTTCCCAGTTATTCCATGGTGTTTTAATATGAAGAGTGAAGCAGGTAAAACTAGAGGGGTCATTTAAGTGGGTTTGAAATCGCTGACAGTGAGCAGCTCTAGATACCCAGGACATGACAAGCAGGTAGCACAGTATTTCCCAAAGTACTGTCCTGACATTCCTCTGTCTGTGGGCTGAGGATTTCAAGTGTCATCCAGGCATAAATTGTACAGCTCCTTCAATACAAAGGTAGAAAAAGGAAGCAGAAGGACATACCACAAGCAATTTTTCCCATTCTACTTCATGAGATTTATAATCCAAATTTCTTAAGGAGAGACCAAACCTAAGATGGCTTTCAGAACCTTTGTAGAACGTGCTGTACAAGTAGAAAGCTTAAATTATACTAATCTTCATCTCCAATAAATTACAGAATGATCTTAACCTAAACCACATGCACTATGTCTGTTTTCCATGGTGAATTCCTAAGCATATTAAGTAAACATCATGTCCAGCAAAATAGTGATGTATGGCAGGGTGCTTTAGTCCAAGGAATAGAAAGTTTATGCCCCATAATGAACTCCTACAAGGTAAAACCTAAGGCTTTTAATGAGTTTTTACTGACATTTCTACTAAAGTCTTTTGAGTGTTTACGTAAAGTTGGAGCTGTGGAAAATCTCATTCACTTTTGGAGGAAATTATTGGCAAGAAATGAAAAAAGCCCACACCATTAAGGTCGAAGCAATGGATGTCTCCATGTGAATTTGAGACAGGATAGTAAAACTGTGTGAAGCATGACACTCCTCAGCTGCCACTGGCTCGTCCCCAGGCCATCATTAGAGGAGAGGCACACAACTGGAGGCTCACTTTACAACATGTCACACCCAAACACGATCTTCTGGTCTTTTAATCTAGAGAAGAGAGGTCTCCTGGGACACAGCTGTGTGTTAACTTGACAGCTCTTACCCATGTCCTTAAAGTTAAGTACGTGTTGATCTGCTTGGTCCCTAACCACTGAACCACAGGAAGATACAGCCCTAGAATTCACTAGGCAACTTCTCATAAAAAAAAAACAAAAACAATTTAAAACAGAGTTTTAAACTGAAAACAACTGATGTCTAAATATCAAATTATAATTAATGGCTATACATATCCTAGTTTATCTTTTTAATGATGACCAAATATTAGGTTTCTAAGTACTTATGGACGTTGAAGCTAATACTACTTTGAAAGGGCCTAATGGTTATTTTTATTATATGCAGATCATCTAGAAAATCCTAACTATGGGAGGCTTTAGCTTATATTACTTTTATTTACTGCATTTGTATTTAGTTGCTTGAAAACTTTAATAGCAAAGGACCCTTGAAATAATGATTCATTGCCATTGTTGCTGTTTGTAGCCAGCAGTGAGCTGGAGTCCCAGCTGGCCACACTGTTTCTGACTCCTGGCACTCTCACTCAAGCTCTGCTTGTCAGTACAGCAACCACAAGGGTCCTCAGTGCAAGCCAGTGTGTGTCTTGATCATTTACATTTACAGCTTCTTCCTCATCAGCAGATTATTCCTTCAAAAACAACAAAGGGGAGAAGCAGCCACAATGGACACACTAAAAATACACTGGACTAGTAATGCTCTGTTTGTGTCCATTTCATCATGTGCTGAAATGATGATACAAAGTTTTATAGCACCTTATAGCACTTGTCTATTGCTTTCAGGTGGGTGAAGAAATTGCCATTAAAAATTCACAGAGTACATGACCTAGCTTTGCATCCTTGCAAACAATACAGTATGTACTACTTTAATTGCTTGTCTTTGGCTACATATTTAGTATGCAGATTCAAGTGGGAAAATTTTAAACATTGTTTTGCACAACAAATCTAATTGAAGAAGCATTGTTTCAAAGGCTCTTTAAAACTCTGCTGCCCTGCCCACATATCCTGCAGTTACACATCTGTTTAATTTCTGGTACTTTTCTACCAGATTAATTAACAGGTGACATCAATCAAAGCACAAAGTTTGTATCACTGAAATATTTGAAAAGCTCTGGGAATGAAAAATCTGTGACCATGCATCCATGTGTCTTTCCTGAGGCCTCACGGAGTCACTGACTTGAAATTACCTCATATTTTCGTTCAGTTCTCTTTCCCTCTCTCTCACTGCCCAGCTCAAGTCTCATACACTAGAACACTAACCTTGCTACTTTCTAATTACTTAAAACTATAGGTTTTCATGGTTGCATTTACTGTAACACAATTAAACAGGTCAGTCTTGCAGTTCTTGAATCACTTAACTCAGTTTCTTCTGCTGCTAATGCTTCTTTAAGCTGTTGGTGCAGCCCAAATATCACCCCATTGCTCGGTGAGTGGCCAAAGCAAACATCTCCTGTGACCTTTTGGCCACTGCATCCTTCCCAGGGCACTGGTCAGAGAATGTTTCAAAATATACAAGTGTCCCTTAGGACATTTACACAAGCATTGTGACCACCCTTAAAAGTGATGAACAAGCTCCTTCAGCTGATGGAAACCAGAAGATTCATCAAAATCAAAGTATTTTCTCTAGAGAAAATATCAGAGGATTAACTTCTTGAAAAGGAGCCTTAAGCATTTTCTCTGGCCAATTTTCTCTGACCATTTTCTCCCTGTCTCATGTCCTTCATCTGTCCCTGCTCCTCTCCTCCACAGCAGCAGGTGGCCATTCCCCATCCCTTGCTGTCCCCCACCACCTGCCTGCAGAGAACCTCCAGCTGTGCCATGCTGCACACACAGGCAGGCTTCCCAGAACTCAGGTAAAAGTCACCTTCTAGAACTGTGTGAGAGTGACATTCTGAAAAATTTCAAGCCAGAACCAATGCATCACTCCTCTTACCATAATTACTGCATTTATTATATTTCTTGACGGGTTCACTTGAACCTTCAAGGGGCAAAAGAACAGTTTGTTTCAATTGCTTGCAGCAAACTCTCCCTAGGAGCTGCAGTAAGGACAAATTCTATTGGAACCAGAACCAATCCTGTCTTCAGCTCTCCTAATGTGTTATGAAGTCTCACTTCTAACAGATTTCAGAAGGGTTTTTCCTGGCAATCATGGCAACACCTACAAAGAGAAGGATTTCTCCTCCCTCTTGCTACACAATAGAAGTCTACTGGAGATGAATGGGCACACCTCTTGCTGATAAAAAAAAAATGTGCATTTTTTTCTAAAACAAGCATCATATGTATTGATATATAGCATCAGAAGGCAAACTGGGCTAAAGAAAAATCTACTTTCCTTAGAACTTCATGGAGCTCAAATTTTGGCCCAGACTAATGTAAATTTGGGGACACTCATGAATTCCTCCATAGTTTTTCTGTTCTGGGCTTTAATTGACAGGTGGCAATGAAATAAATTTATAATACATTTCACTTAACTTTAATTTTGGATTTATTCCTATTCTGCTTCCTTCATTATTCTGCTTTAAACTCTTCAGAAACTGAAGCTTAAAATACCTAATTGAAAAGAAAAATCTTCAACTGATGCAGCAGGCCGTGATTCTCTTTAGTAACCTGAACAGCACAAGGGCTCAATTTCAGAAGGAAGAAGACTCATCTGAAATGACCCAGCTACTCTGCCATGCCCACTTTTAGAGTGACAGGAGCCAGAAAACATGACCTGTGCTGGAGATACACTCCTTGCAGCTGTCTTGACTCCCCACAGAGGTTTGAGAGCTGGTGCAGACTTGCAGAAGGCAGCAGAGGCTTGGGCAGAGCAGCAGCTCACACCACCATGCCTGCTGGTGCCACATGAGCCCAAGTTACCTACCAGGCTTTGCCTGCAGAAGCCAGGCAGCTGGTGAGAACCACAATTAATGACCTCTGCATGCTTGCCTCTGGCTCCCAGTTTTGGTCATTTGATCACTGCCATGGCAAAGACTAATGCAAAACATTTTTACACACTGAACTTTTTCCATGCATTTCAACACTGCCTTGCTTGCTTATTTATTAGTAGCACAAACAGTGATTCACGGGTATTTTGCAAGGGATTATTTATAACAGGAAGCATAGGTGTTAGATGAGAAAATACATTCTTCACCTATGGTTAAAAATAAACATGAAAGATGAACATTAAGGGTGAACACTCATGGTATAGGCAGATAAGTGTGAAAAAATACAACAGAGCAAAGCTACAAAACAGGGCCTTAACCTGTTGTATTCATGTATGAAATCCCACCTTCAAATGAAAATATAGAACCTGTGCATTTTGACTGTTTACCTTCATCAAAGAAAAATCTTCTCAGCATCTCCTTCTTTTAGTTATTCGTCTCTAGAAGCATGGAACCTGACTATCCACTCTACCAGCACTGCTTAGCACAAGTAATATCAAAGGCCACAGGATGCCAGAACCTGTTACACAGTTTCCTGTGTTGTTTGTATGAAGAAAAACCCCACTGTTCTGATTCCCCTCCCTCCTCTCACACACGACTTGGGTTAAAAAACTCAGCTTCTTATTGCACTTGCAGAAGTGTGTTACAATCTGTCTGTGTGATGAAATGCACACCTGCACTAGCAGCAAACCTACTTTAGAAGTCATTAAATGGAAAGTTGGGTCTGCTTTGTTAACACAGTGTTTTTATAGTACAGAGACATTTTTGTGAAACATGTTAAGTCCAGTATGGTTTTTACCTTCAAATAGGGTTTATCTGCATGTAGCAGAAAAGAAGGTGAGGGTTGGGAAAATTCAACAGAATGTTACTACAGTTTTTAACAGTAAAACAACACATTTAGTATCCATTACTCCAGAAATGAGTCTTCTGCCATTCATTTCAATCTCCCTGGTAACATCTACTTGTTTTGTATCTCTTCTCATATCCAGTTTTATATGAAAGAAGTGTTATTGTCATTGCAACTGTATAAGATGGACAGCAGCTAATTGAAGGGGGATATCCCTCATTTTATTTATGTGTGTGCCAGTGATCACATTTCAACTCCCTTTACTCTTACCTTGGAACATACAAGGTTGGTCCTCCACACCTCCTAATGAGAAGCTTTTCTGATTAAAGGAGTCTAAGAACATATTAATTCACAGGTTTTCTACAAAGCCCCTGAACTTTATGTTACAGTCTAGACTCCCTTATTCCTACTAGAAATAATAGCTCTTCAGACTATTATTCTGTATAGTCATATCCCAGATTGTTAATAAGCATCACCTAAAGGAAAGTTCACCTTCATGCTGAATCCTGAACCGTGTTTTTCCTCTTTATTAATTAGCTTTTCCAAGTTAAGCAAGGTCAGCACATCTCTTTTTTTGTCCCTCACTTGCTTGCCCCTTTAATCTCCTTATGTTTAATTTATTTTCTGAGCTGCTACCTCTCACATTGACAGATATATATTTATACAATTTTTTTAAGGCCTCAGCCCACTTAGGAATTGTCTTGGGTTCTTTTCCTTTTTTTCTGTCACTTCTACAAAGGAAGAAAGACTTCTTTCTCTTGGTTGTACAGGTATGTATGGGAAGAAAAGACCTGGCTCTAATGAGTGACCAAAATTAGGAGTACATAAAGCTCAGCAATATCTTCCCCCAGGTACAAAGGAATTTATCATATGGGATATTACCATGTCTCTCATTTGAGTGCCTATTTACTCCTAATTCAGATCTTAGTAAATATTCAGGGCTTGAGAAAAATTCAGCAAAATTTGGAACACATTCCCAGTCTGGATATGCTAAAATGAAGGTCTGTGGTTACCTAAGGTTCACACCTACTTTCACCTGCATACGGGACATTAACATGATTCACTCCTCCCATCACCAGGCATAATGTGACCTTTAGCCCAGGCTATTAACAAGAATGGCAAACCATCTGGGTACCCAGAGTACAACTACTATGGCAAGACAGCAGCACCACCACAGTGTGACAGTTTGATAATCCAGCCAGGGGAGTTCTGATCTGAGTTTAGCTTAGAGTGATTGATTTCCATACAAGGAAAAGAAAGCATGCCCCAAGATCTCTGTCTACACATTCCTTTCTCACACAGATCCTCCAGGCTGTTTAAATATCTGCTATAAAATCAGATTCACAAAATTACCTCAATTTTCTTAAATTTCCTTCATCCCTAGGCCATATTTCTATGACAAATAAATGAAACATCATAGAATTCTGGAAACCCTATGTTTTAGTTTGTGACAGCATCATTAATGCAATTTAAGGCTTTTCTTTTTTAATAATAAACCCCTCAGCTGTTCAGCACAAATAAAGCAATATATATGTGGTCTTCATGTGCTCTTTAAATAAAATATAAGCAAGAGAAATCCCAGGAGGTCTATCAAATGCAAACATGCAATACCAAAACAAACATGTCATCACTACTTGCCAAGATACATACTCATAACACAGCTCCTCAGTGTATCCTCAGAGAGGAGCTAAACCAGCAGTAGGCTTAAAATTTCTACTCTGCAGATTCTTGACTAGGGGGTCACATGAATTATTACAAAGGTTGAAGCATGCATCTTTATACTAAAGCAAAAAAAGAAAATTACAGCTGGTAGTTTTGTTTATTCTTGGTTATATATATATGTTATAGATACATATTATGAGCAACCATATATATATATGGTTGCACATAAAATCTATGAATTTTTTCCCTTCAAAGGGAAGACCTATTAGAAAACAAAAGCAAAGTAACAGTGCAAAAGTTTTAGCATCCTTAACACAAAAATGGTTATGTAAAAAAAGATAGCATTAGGAGTTGTTAAACCAGGTTAATTCAGGAAGATACATAAAAGATAATGTTAATATGTAAAATTATACTAGTGAGCATGTTTGTCATACCTGTAACAAACAAACAGAAGGACTCATATTATATGTAATACAATAAACACCTTTGAATATTTTTTTCACTAGCCAAATCTTTCATTGTGGAGAAATATTAAAGGTATACAGGTTAGAAAAGATTCTTTAATGCAGAAATGCATTTGCAGTTTCTCTAAGAGCTTTTGAAACTCTGAATTTGCAGAGTAAAGTGTCAGGAATTTTTTCACAGAAGCATGAGCTAGAAAGCACCATATAACAGAGTTGTATTCAAGTGGTATTTGACTGTGGGCAGGAAAGGTGAAAACTCATTTGCAAGGAAATTATTCAACACAGAAATACAATCTGATGGTCAAACTTCCATACCTCTCCTACAATTTGTACTTGCCCCTGACTTTTTGCAGGGAGTTTCTTTCACACATATCTCTTACACAAAGGTGAAGCAAAATAAATACTCCATATGTAACTGAAGGGAAGAAGACTGAAAGCACACTACTGAGTTACATAATGGTAACCTGGGTCCTTCAAGTCTTCCTCCAAGCAGCAGTTCTGGAGAAGAGCAAATGGTATTCAACAAAACCCAACACTTTGGTTTCTCCTGGCCCACCACTACTTGCCAGAGAGGCAACAGAAGAACCCAATTTACCCATCCTATTTCATGGTCACTGTGCTGAATTGTATGTTTTCTTGTACTAAATGCTGCATCCATTCTGTGTTTACTAGACTTAACCCACAGACTAGTTAAGAACTTAAAACCAAGTCAAAAATGCCAATAGTAATACAGATTTAAAAATTAAATACATATTTAAAAATCTACTGTGTTAAACCTCATGTATGCCCAGCAACTTGAAATTCATATAGAAGATTGTGTTGGATGTAAACAATCAGAGTCTAAAAAAACAGTGTTCAACATTTCTATTCACTGTTTGCTTTTGTCTGCCTCCATAGGTCTAGCAGCCCAACCTACAGGCTGTGGGGTTGGCTCTTATGAGTATGAAATGCTTCTTACTTCCCTTCAATGCAGAATGGGAAAAAAAACTTCCAAAGAGGAATCCTGACAATAGAAACGTTCACACTTCTCAACAAGTGTGAGTGGTGTTGTGAAAGTGACCCTTAGCCTAAAGCTTGAAGTGGAATTTGGCCAGAACATCAATTGCCCCATGTCTGCCTTTGCCAGCTGCCAAAGAACTCAGCCCAGCTCCAGCCAGTGCTATGAAGAAACCGTGTATGTGAAGGAAAGAGAATTAACAACCAGACCTCTCTTGTTTGTTGACATTTAAACGAGCAAATACGCAGCCTTTTCACATCAGCCTGCGTGCGGTGCTATTGGGGCAGCAGAGCTGATTCCTAAAATCCTTTGCCAGAAGGGGTCGTAGGGCACTGCAGTGATGCTAAAGGTCTTAGAGAAGCACTGCAACTGTGTTGCCCTGGAGTCATGCAGATTGTTTCCTTTGCAGCAGTTCTCTTCCCTTTTGTCTCTTCTGTCCTGGGCTGTGCTAGACAGGAGAACAGCGGCATGAGGAGCAGCAGCAGCTCACTTGTGCCTCCTCTTCCCTTTCCACTCACCTAGAAGCAGGCACAAAGCACCTTTTAAAACAAAACTTTTTACTGAGGCATGATCCTGAAACTATGCCTAAGATAACTCCTCCACCTGAGGAGTTTTAGCATTTGAGGTGGTATTTGCAGCAGGAAGAGTAACATCTGGCTAGCAAGGGCTTCAGTACTTGTATGGATCTGAAGGAAGATTGGGAGTCTGCTCTGATTCTGCAGTGCCTATAGGTCTCACAGTGCTCATGTATTTAATTCTTCCTGCTCTTGCTTGGGATTTTCCACCTTAATGTCTCTATGGCCTGAATAAACATTCATTTTTTACTGCAATCAGTCATAAAAAGGTGGTGGTAGTGGTGGTGGTGAATTATTTTCTTAAACAGCTGAATCAGCTGTACCTATGCCAAGCAACCTGTAACCAAAGTGACGTATGAAATGGGGAATAAAGACTCAAAATGAGGGATTATTAATAAAGAAATATAGAAGTAAGAAAGCAAACACCACAAACAACTTGAATGAATACCACCTTTGTTCTTCGTAAATGAATGTCAGTGTCCTAACTCCAGTTTCATAACTTTGCATTCTGATATAAAAAGAGTGTACACAAGGAAAACAGAAGGAGGGAAATTTTAATGGGAGCTATTAACTTCTAAAGATAAGGGCAGGACCTCATAAAGACAGACACCCTCTCTTACTTAACTTTTAATATATGAGGGGGAAAAAACTCCCCCAAAGCAAACTTCCCTGGGTGCACTCAAACCTCAAATCTTTGAGGGGCACAAAGCATGCAATATTGTGCAATTAAAAGTGCTGGAGAGTACAAAATGTTCTCTGTGATGGAGTACCTTGGTTTAGCTCCTGTTTTAATAATGTTTCAGAAGGTGCATCAGGAGGTGACTGGCACTCAGGATAAAGGTTAGCAGGCAGCAAACAACATGCCCTCACTGTGGTCACTCTGTGCTTAGCTGCTGGTTTTTTGCAGGTTCTTCTCTTGTTTGGTTACTCATGGAGAAACAGGTACAACCTTATTCACACTTCAAAACTAACAACAGAAAAAACAAACATGAGGGGAAAAACAACTGCTGCTTCAAAATAATTTGCCAGAGCCTCTGAAAACTCTGAGTTGATGAAAGCTATTTCAAGTCTGAGTCTGCCCTGGTCCAGACTGGTTGAGCTCTAGAACTCACACTTTGCTCTTACAGACTTCTGCGGGTTCATTCAAAGGATGAAGAGATGACAAGAAAGATTGTTTTTACAAGGATGCTTTTGCTCTGTTATCTACTTCATACACTTCTGCTCATGCCCATAGCACAGTTTCACCTCTGGTTTCAAAGAAAAAAGAACCTTGAAAGGTCCTCCTTGTGCTCAGCCATTACAGACTGAACTCAGCAGGCAGAGACTCGAAGTTCTTGGGCTGAGAGTTATGTGCAGCTTCCTCATGCAGGGGCCTCTACATAAGACATGGTGGCATGGTCCCACCTGTTTGTCTGAAATGAAAAAGGTTTTGAAAAAGGAGCTTGTCTGGTTACTCAGCCTGACCCAAACTGCCTTAAAGGTCATTCAGCTATCAATGGATGCAGCCCTTTTTAGCAGATGCCTCAGGAGCCCTTTTCCACAGCCAATAAAAAGGGTACAAACAGGAAACATAACTGAATAGCACAATAATCAGAACTGATGATTGTCATGAAAACTGTCTGAGATGCAGGGCATTTGATATATTTTAAAATATTACAGGAGTGGAAGAGATTCAGATTATGCCATCCTTGGTTAGGACGGGCTAGGCCTCTCCAATCCCCTAATGACACTGCATTGCCCAGACAGTGGTTGATTTGCCTTCTGAGCCAGCTGCATGACAATGATCATATTACATTTTAATGAAAAAATCTAAAGCTATAGTTACACAAGGTCTCTTTTTTTCAACCAGTAGCTTCTTCAAAGGAAGCAGAAAAGAACTTGAATGAAGGCCCCCATTATTCTGCCAACCCACTCAGATGACCAGGTGCAGAAGGCAGCTCAGCATGCACCCTCCTACAGGTGTGAACAGAGCATGTTTCCCTTGGATACAATTCTCCAGAACTGCACAAGCACCTAGAGCTGCAGGGCTCTGACACGAGAGGTTTGCTACACTTAGACAAGTTGAGACAGAACCCAAACTCTGCTGTTCTTCTACGACTCCACACTTCTGAACCTGAGCCAAACCATACTAAAGTTAATGGAGATTCCTATTTCTTTCAGTGATTTTCAGAGAAAGCACCCAAACCTCAGGGCTGCCTGATAGGAGGATGTGGGCTCCTGGCTCTGAAAATACTGAGCCACATGCCAGGAAAGATTTACCTGAGTAGGAAGAAGGAGCTGCTCCATTCCTGCTTTTGTACATGTAAATCTCATTCACTCATTGCTAGTTTTATGCACAGTCCCTCCTCAGTTGTTCAAGCAATAGACTTTGAGTTATATCTTGTAGGAAAAAACCAACAAAAGAAAACAGATGCAAGCACATCTGGAGAGCATGCCATTCTCTCCATCAGTGATGGTGTGAAGACTGCTCAGAGCTCTGGCTGTGCCCCACAGTACATTTTGTCACAGACAGCAACTGAGTTCTTTCTCAGTAAGGGACACAGGGCAGCACCTACAGCATCCTGGCATTTGTAATGAAAAACTCAGCACTGAAAGCTGAGGGTGCAGGGAACAGAGAAGCCTCCACCTCATTTCTTGCACTTGTCTCAAATATTGTACAATGATTCCATTCAAAGTGCATCTGTGTCTTACACACAAGAAAGAATGTGTAAAAATGTCCATTTTCTTCATCCCCTTCACGTTCACAGATTCACTACATGTCTGTCCAAAAAGGTAGACTCACTAAACTGGTAGGAGGAGCAAATCTATTCCTGTCTAGTCTAAAGTTATTCCCATCAATCTCACAGATACCAATCCATGCTTTTCCTCCCTGTGACACATCTTCCAAAGACTAACACCACACTCCCCAGCTCAGTTTTTTCTAGCTCAGATATGAAGATTTTAATTAATAAAAAAAAGAGAATCATTCTGTATTGATATGCTGTACAGGGGAGCTTGAAATCTTTTATTTTACCCCAGCAACTAGGGTTTACAATGCCATCAAGGAATATTTCCATCTCCAGACTTTTGTTACTGGAGCATGGAAATAATTGGCTATACAAACTCCTTTTGGGGATACTCAAAATAGTGTTCAATGTCTTAGGAAAGAAAAGGTTCTATACAATACTGTCAAACAAATAACTAATTATTTCCTTAAGCTAAATACTTTCTGGCTTTTTGGGAATATATAGCCTTAACTTCAAATGAAGAAGCAGATTTAATTTTAAAGCATGCAATATTAACATGAGCTGAAAAAAACTCAGAAGAACCATCAGTCCTCTCATTTCAGAGAACATTCTTGCAAACAGAACAAGAGGAGGCCACAAACACTGAAAAGATCCTATTTAGTTGTTACATCTGTTACACATGTAGTGTACAGTTTATTCAAAACATTTGCCTTTAGAAATATTTTTCACCATAGGTTTTTGTTGATATGATCTTTCTTTTAGATTTCCCAGTCTGGGTTTGAAAAACAAAAAGGATTTCTGTACTTGTTTGTTTCTTTTTCATTACAAAATACAAAACTCATGAGAATCTGAAAAAAATTATCAAAATAGATATAAAGTTGTCAGTTTGAAAAACACATTAAAAACAGCCAGTCCAGAAAAAAAAAAAACAAGTTCCATGTTCTATACAGACATGCTTTAAAGGCACAACTACAATGGCTATAGGAAAAAAGCAGAGATTTGCATTCCTGATCATATCCTTTTCCCTCTAAGGTTAGCGGCAGCTCTGCCCATCAGCCCAGCCTTTTTAAATCTATCCAAAGGAAAAAAAAACCCAAACTCAAACACATAAAAGCTCACAACTGATCAACCCTGTGAAAAAATGTCAACCATCCAGCAAGAGATTGTGCAGTAGACTTGATACAAAGGCTGATCTTGGACTAGAAACATAGGCAGGAATTTTATGACACCTGGCAACTCTTTCAAAAGCCCAACTGAAGCCACTTCATTGTAGGCATCACCAACTGCCTTATAGGAGACAAGACAGCTGCTAATAGACAGATATACACTACAGATCTTTTATCAGTGCTTTTCCTCTACTGTGAATTTAAATCAGGATATAAATGCTATTGGCAACTACTAGGACAATTTGGCATTTCTAAGGAAAAAGTTAAATGGAATAAGCCATCTCAGTTTTACTGGCAATGGTGGAGACAAGCCAGTTAATGATTAATTAGTTCACTAGCATTTTGAACAGTTAGAAATCCTTCAGACTTGTCCTTGACTCTGCTCACTGCTGCTTTGGTGATTTGCCAAACTTCCCTGTACCTTCATTCACCTGCCAGCACAGTAAATGAATGGAGTGCTTCCCATTCCCATTCCCAAGAGTGTTGCTAGGATGCTGAAACATGTTTGAAGCCCCTACAGTTTTACTTTAGCTTCAACATGGAAATCTGATTGCAGGGGTGTAGGATAAGCCTCTGCTGGCAGAGGAGGCCAGCAGGACACACACTGGGGAACAATGCTGGACCCCATCAGTGCAGTGACTCAAACTGGCCAGTGCCACTCCAAAGGCTGAGAGACTCACAGCAGAGCCTCAAGGCTTCTGCCACTTTGTTCTCATAGGCAATCTCCTGAGCCTGCAAATGACACAAAGAGCAGCCTCAGAACAGAATCCTAAGAGAAAGCACAGCAGCACAGTCTTTATCTTGAGCAGGTGGTAGTAGACAAATTACTGTTTCAGCAATCCCCACCTAGCTCAGAGCTCAGAGCTCTCCCCAGACTGTTCCAGTTACTGACCACTACAACGTTCAAGGTGCCTGCATAGCATCCCTTCATGACTCCAGCTCTACAAACTAAAAGCCAGTGTGGGTTTTTTCATTTGCCCTCCTCTTCTTCCTCCCAGCAGTCTTCCAGAAAGCAAATCAGCTTGTAGTACATCTTGCTCGTTTCAAGCACAGATATGATCTCTGCAAATTTGTATCCAAATTCTTTTATGCTACCCACCTTTTGCCTTGAGAGGGAAAACAGATTAGAAGCTTGTATGGAAAATGCTTTATCAATATATGCTGGTGAGAATTTCTGATGTTTCTTAAGAATAATTTTCTGGGTTTCATCTTTGATCTCAACCTGCTGTGTTGGGATTGACACAGGCACCAGTTCTAGGTGATGTTAATTTTACAACGTTAATATCAGGACTCACATTCCTTGTATCTCAAAGATCATCAGCATGGGAAGGTCATACAGGGTAAGGCAGTGTGTGAGTGTCAGTACACCCTTACTTTGCACAGCCATGTAGATGTGGCCTTCTCTAGGTGCTCCCTTCCAGAGCAGAATCCTAGACACAATACCAAGAAGTTAGTGCAAACCTTGATGTACTTCTTAGTAACTTTATTCCATAATAACCCATCCAGCATCTTCTGTTTCAAGCTGCTTCATCCCAGCCACCCCAACAAAAATCAGAAATGATTTCCAGGAACTATGTTACAAGGATAATAATACACAGGTATTTGCCACAGAAAAGACATCTAAATTTTTCTCATGTATTTTAAAACGTTTAAAAATATTGACCTTTGAAAAATTACCTGACTCTCAGGTTTCTTACACCATTGTTAGAGAAGTCTGATTTTGCTAAACCTAATTCTCCTTAGTCTGGCATCAGAGATTCATCCTGGAGTCAAATGAGATGTGGAGTGAGAACATGGATCAACAGTTCACTGGATTCACTTCCAGGACTGTAACAATGCACATTAAATGAAAATTAAAGCACTCTTAGCCTAGAGTTACCACAGGCTTTATTCCTCCTATTTAAATTTTGTTATACCATTCAGCTTAAGGGAATTAAAATAGCATAAAACTAAAGTGATCAACAACGCAGCATTTTGCTGTTTGCTCAATTAGATTACTTAGCTGCCAAGGATAATCACCTAAACGTTCTCCTCTCATGCTTTACCACAGACTTAATAAATCACTGTCCTTCTATTGTAGGATTTTAGACAATTTTCATCAAAAACCAGGGTGCTTTAATCCAGACAATGTAATAAATTCTTATTTAGTTCTAATTACACTTCCCAAATGGTGTCTTTACAGAGGGAAAACAAAGAGGAAACTAAGACACTCTAGCAAATTAAATCCCATTTGTGGTTAACCAGAATAACAAAAATGAAACATCTTCTTAGAAAATCAGAATATGCCACCTAAATTTGCAAAAGCTTAAATGAATTTAGACTCTGCCACCTCCATTCACAATGAAAATCATCATATTTCAACTCAAGACCTTTCTCAAAATGCAGCCATATTATTACAATGTAAAAAGACTAATAAAGTAAGATTTTTCTAGAAGGAGAACAATGTCATTTGCCTTACTGTCCTAATGACAACACTCCCCTAGGTGAGCATGCAGAACACTTCCTGACCCATTGACCAGTGTGATTGATCCCATCTGACAAAATTCTTCACTTTTGGTTTTTCTCTATGCAGAGGCCAGTCAGTACTTTTGAAAGCATACAGTGAAATGCAGAATACTGACTGCAACCTCATTTGGTCCACATAAACAGCAAGCTGCAGCAGAGCTCAGTGAGGCCAGTCACCAAAGCCATCTTGAATTCTTTCAGTAAGAAGCAAAGTAACTTCCAGTTGTGAGCTGGGAGTTAAAAGGGGTTCTCTGAAGAGATGTTAAAAGGTAGAGTTCTCACCAAACAAGTGCTCTTTTTGAAATGTCCCACAAGAGAGGCCCCAGGTCTAACCTGCTGGTGAAGTGGAAAGAGGTATGCTGGTTATAGCAAACCATCATGAAAATACCACATTATAAACCCAAGTGACTGATAGCTTTACTGTGATCAGAATAAAAATCAATTTTATTCTGTGGTTGTACTGCATCTCTTGTAAGCTGTAACATAACAAACGCAACTCTTCCCATAAAAAGTTAGGTATCTAAATTAAGATATAACACCACGTGGGGATCAGAAAAGCATTTCATTATGAAATAGCCTGCTCTATGAGACAGAAACTGTTTTTTATCTGTGGCTGTAGGAGACTGAAGGAAAAACCCTTAATGTTTAGTGAGGAGGCTAAGGTTAGGTGTTATGAAAACTCTTCTGCTCAGCAGAAGTAAACTGGAGGTTGGGGATGCTCTTTGCTAACCCTCTAAACAAAAACCAGTCAGAGATGGAGAGGAAACTCTAAACAAGAAACAGTCAGAGATGGAGAGGAACTTAATACACAGGCAGATAGTGACAGGACAAGGGGGAATGGTTTTAAACTAGCAGACACGAGATTTAGATTAGATGTTAGGAAGAAACTTCTTACTGTGAGGGTGGGAAAGCACTGGAACAGGTTACCCAGAGAAGTTGTGGATTCCCTATCCCTGGAAGTGCTCAAGGCCAAGTCGGATGGAGCCTTGAGCAACCTGCTCTAGCAAATGGCTTCCCTATCCATGTCAGGGGGATTGGAACAGGATGATCTTTAAGTTCCTTTCCAACCCAAACCACTCTGTGCTTCTGTGATCAAAGGGCCTTGATTACCTGATTGCATTTAATCTCTTGCTAATTATCAGTCTGCCTCAGACAGTGAATGTGTTTTAGAGTTTATGCTGGGAAGAGGAGTCAGGCTGCTCTCTGTCAACCAGGTTTGATGTGCTAAGTCCCTAACAGTGGTGTCTGGGTTGTCTGGGATCTAAAGCACCCTGTCACTTTTCAAATAATGAGGCATTTTTAAGCACCAAGAATTTCAGTGATGTTCATTAGCAGGAAGATTCCAACTGACTGGTCTGTACACGTGCTTCTTTAACATGATGCCATTTAGTAATTTAAAATAATACTGGATTTCTGATTTCTTCAAAAACCCAAGATACCACACCCTATCTAGTGCAGAGGTATTAAAATTCTATTTATCATATCTCAAAACAACACAGCTGTTTCTTTGCTCTGTGACTGGGATTCCGTGTTGTTTTAAGCACTGGTGTCTATTTGTAGTCCTTGTATCTATCTATTCATGGATAAAAGCACGACAGTTTATTCTTAGTGAACTTTTTTTCCAAATAGTTTTATTTTAAAGCCTGACTAATCTTTGCTGCACCACAGACTAGGCTGATCTCTTGATAAATCTTAGCTTAGATTGGTGGCTGAGCAAGACGACACCAAGTGCTTTTTCAGTTAATCCTCTTTTATAGCTACCTTTAGAAGAGGGTAAGGAAGACACAGAAAGAACCACACAGCATAAAACACTTCCCTGGGATCCTAATGCAGCCTGGAAAAGATAGGGGAGCCACATGCATTTAGTTGTCTTCTCTTTCTTACCACAGTCTTTTCAGCAGCTCTACAATGCATGATTTTGTTAGCTCTGTCTGCAGTTACTGACTGCATCTCAAAGAAACAGGAAAACATGAATCAGATTTATACTTGCTCAGATTTTCTTACTTTTATTTTATCTTCTCTAAATAGGACGTTGGAAAAAACCAGCTGAGGGAGCAACAAGTTCAATTAACACAATGGTGCATTTTTGCATACGTATCATTGTTGAGTTTTATTATATAATAAAGAAATTACCAAAGCCACCAACAGTCTAAGAAATCTTCCTCCTGGAGTCTGTGACTGGCAATTACACAGCCTGAACCTGTGACACAGAGATGGACAGACATACAGAGAGACCTCATTTTTGTTCACAGCCTGGTAGCTGCTAATTCTGAGTGCCCCCTTCCCTTGTACTGGGAAACATCATGGTATGATTATTGCACAAAAGCATAAAGGTAAGGGTCACTTGGACATCATAAAATAAAAATTAGGAGGGATTTCTCTGGTGTGAGGGAGGTCCCAGAGGTAGAAATACACATCTATGCACAGCACACATATGGGTTCAAGAAAAACTATTTCACACACTAAAGAGTTATGAGAAGGACAAATAGTTGACTCCATCTGTCCTGGAAGTGACAACCTAGACTTTGGATTACTCCCAGTTGGGTAAAGAACCAAATATGTTTTCCTAATCTGTGCTGGACTAATGGCCATGTGGAAAACAGGGGAGCTCTGGCAGGCACTTCCCCATTTCACCATGTCTCAGGGCACAGACCATAGTCTGATTTTCTTCAACAAGAAAAAGGCCTTGGCTTCAGCTTCCTGATGTGCTCTGCAGACAGGAAGAATGCAGCCTTTATTCTTCCAAGTAATCTCACAGGGACTGCTTGTAAGAGGAGGCATTGCAAAACCAGGCTTGAACTCTTCTGCCCCATGCTTAAGTAATTTCCTTTCCATTTCACAGAGGGAACTAAGATACAAGTATAAGCAAACACTGGATAATTCAGGTTCTGGTGAAATGACACCTAGATGTAATATTCAGTTTGAGATGTTTATTGAACTTCGGGCAGTGAAATGCATTGAAAGTGCAAGTAAACGTCTCTATAAATATTTGACTAAATCTTATAAACCAGACTCTAGCTGTAGCATTTCACCTTTCTTGGGGCATGAATTTTGGCTCTTAAATCCCCTGGCCAATCCCTGTAATGCTTCTGCAGGGAAATCAGCTGAGTGAGGGAGGGCTTAACACATGGTAACCTTCAGAGAGCCTGGTTTGGCCATCAGCTGTCTGCAAGGGATGGCTAAACTGGCTGCAGGGTAGAGCAAAATATACAAGTGTTGAGGATGGGTGGAGACTAGCAGAAAGCAGCATTGCTCTTGTTACAATCAGAACTTCTGGGGTTTCTGGTAATTCTCTATTTTTAACTCAGTCATGAAGCAATGACTACATCCAAAGCAGTATGTGTTTATTACAGCCAGCCCCTGTGGGCTGAGTGGTAATCAACACAGAGCAAGCAAAAAATACCTATCCTCCCCAAACCTTGTGGATTTTCGTGAAGGCTTACTGATTTTTTTTTTATTTCTTTCTTCTGCTTAACCTTTTCTTTCCTTTAATATTTTTTCTTCTTTTCTTTGCTTTTTTTCAACCTGATTTATAATGTTTCTGTTTCAAGCCACAAGCAAGAGGGAGTTGCCTTGAATATTCCTGAATCATGATTTTATCTGGGTTTACTGAACAGCTAAAATATCTGCTAAGGATGACCCCACTGCTCATGTTATGGCCCCACACATTCCCCACAGGCCACCTCTTTCCCTCCCTGCTATCCAGTTTCCAGTGGATTGCATTTTGGGATCACTCCTTAGCCTTAATAAAGAGATCATTTCCAGCCGTGGACTGCAGCCCATGGGGAAGGAACAGTTTCTTTCCTGCTAAGAATTGGCTTTGGGGTAGTGGTGCAGACCATGCAGTAATGAAGAAACTGAAGGTAAGCAAGTGCTCTCCTCTTTATTGTGCACACTGAATATGTCAAGTGTGGTGGAAGGTCTCAAAGCCCTAGGGACAATAGGATCCCACTGCAGAAAACAAAGGAGGACTGGATATTTTAAATTTGACCTTTCTCCTCTCAAATGAAACTCTAAATCAAGTAGGTTATCTGGGCACTTCCTGAGCAATTCAGGTGGTATGTCTTGTGATGTCAGAGTCACTTGTCCAGCCTGCTCATTAAAATTTTAAGGAATTTATCTTCCACTGCTTCCCCTGAGAATGTCCAAAACTGTCTAATGAACCTTGTCATTAATATGCAAATACATGCACATATTTGGATTTTTTTCAGTAAATTCAAATTCATTTTTTCCTTGGNGGCCAGAGGATGGGGAACATGGAACAAGTTTACACCTACATGCAGCAGACCTCATGGCTACAGCCTCACTTCTGATGTACATTTGCTGTCTTCATTTTTTCCTTTTTTTTTTTTTTTTCCCATCTGAATATTCCTAGTTATATCTCATAAGGACCAAGCAAATTAATTTCTTTCCTTTCTTCACAGTACAGATATTTGCCTCAACCTGCAGCATTATATCTCAGCTCAGAGCCCAGCAGAAGAATGTCCTCAGATAAGCACAGACAACTTACTCAAAACATTAAAGTAGCTGTTTCTCCTTGCCATGGCAGCAAGGGTAAAGCCTAGCTCTTCTTCTCCCCCCAGTTTTGTAGCCTAGGACAGAAAACTGATGTCTAACAAAAACCTGACAAAGAGCAGGAGTCTATGCTTTGAACTACCAGTTTTTCCAAGAACCTTGCTGTGCTGCCACTCATTTGAGGTCAGCTGGTTGGCCTGATCTGCTCCCAGCTTTGCTGAATGAACAGCTGAGGTCTCCCATTCCCTCTGAAATGGGATCCCACATTTACTTCTACAAAGTTGCAGTGAAGCATGATCTGACTTGAACATTTGGCAAGAAAGTTGCCTACTCTTCAGTTTATTGCTTTTCCTAGAAATAGAAGAATGTCCTCAGATAAGCAGGCAACTTACTCAAAATGTTAATATCACTAATTCTTCTTCCCATGGCAGTGGCAGTAAAGGCTAGCACTGCATCTCCCTCTGATTTTGTAGCCTAGGACAGAAAATTTATTTTTAATAAAAACCTGACAAGGAGCAAGAGTCTGTCCTTTGAAGTACCAGTTTTTCCAAGAAACTTGCTGTGCTGCCACTCATTTGAGGTCAGCTGGTTGGCCTGATCTGCTCCCAGCTTTGTTGAAGAGATGAGTTCCCCTATTCCCTCTGAAATGGGATCACACATTTACCTCTATAAAACAGCAGTGGAGCATGATCAGACTTGAATAGTTGGCAAGAAAATTGCCTACTCTTCAGTTTATTGCTTTTCCTAGAAATGATCAATGCCACCTGCCAGGTGGCTCAGCAAAGTGAGGCATCCCACACCACTGATTCTTTGGTTTTATCTTTTTTCCAGAGGACTCATTAGGGGCTTGTGATGCACAGACAGGCAGATACAGCTCTTGTCTGTTTGGCTGATGAGGTTCTGGACCATCAGCTTTGGATTTCAAACCCTGCGTGTAAAACCTGTCTTTGGTCTCATTCCTGCATATCAAATCCTAGATGGAGAGTCAAGAAAGGACAAGAAGAGCTGTGGAAAAATCTGCATTAATAAAGATCACAACAATAATTATCAGCCTACAGTGATGTCTGACTATACCAGACATCACAATGTGAAAAGCTGGGGTTGGAGTAAGACTTGGATTAAGCTGCACAGCCCTACAGCAAGCTCTGAGTTTGACCCAAAGACACAAGTTCCTGTTCACAAGGCTTAAGGATGATACACAGCACCCTACCTCAGCTACACATGTGGGGAAGGAAGGTCACTTATCTGGAGTCACCAACCAAATCCCTGAGTGAGTAAAGACTAAAGACAAATCTGAATAACCAAATAAACATGACTGTACATACATGAGAAAAACTGATTAGTAGGATCACACCAAAAAATGGTTTTAAAGAAGTAAAGACCACAACAGCAGTTATCCAGAGCCTTTTGAAAAAGTAAGCAGTGTGTCAACAAATTCTGTGAGCTTCAAGTAGTTGTCTGACCCTCTGGAGAACAGCTGCTGTCTGTGCCAATCCCAGAACACAGAACTACACCTTGATCTTGCCATTAAAGATGGAAAAATCTGCCCTCAAAAAATACTTTTGGATTACTGAATGTACAAAAACCTATTTCAAATCTTCTGCAATACTTTTACTACCATGAAAATTCTGAATAGAAAAGCTGTATCAAAAACTAGTAGGCATCTAAATGTTCCCCTAAATTTTGATTTTTATAGTTACCACCTAATTTTAATTTATAATAGTAATTTTTTAAATGTCAAGGGGTATCTTCTATAAAAAATTAAACCAAGTAAATTTTGCACTGGAATTTTGAAGTTCAGAGGAAAAAATTTCCTTTTAAACATAACCCATTCTGTCTCTTAATGATTAGAAAAACTCTTAGAGCTGTTTAAAGCTTGACAGTAGAAGATAAAGCTCCAGGATAAAATATACAAATATTTTTATATTTTATAATATAGCTTACATAATGTACTATGAAATCCCAGTGCTACCAAACTCTTTCACCATGTTCTCATTAAAACATGTGATCAGGAACCAAATTTTGCATTTTCTGCTGCTGAAAACCACTAATAATTTGAACAGTGGATGTCTTGACAAAGGGCAGGTAGATGTGTGTACACTGAAGCTGAGGCTGCCCCATAAAACACACAGCCTGCAATTACCTGAACGATGGATTGTCTTTGTAAATTGCAGGCAAGCAGAAGGTCACATCTCTGCTGCCATAAGCTGACAGAACTGTACTGAAGTCAGTAGAGTGATGATCAGTGGGCACAAGCAGAAAATATATCTCACTGTCTGCAAAGTCATCTGCCTGAGAGAAAGTAACAAGAAATACTCCTTGTTTCCATCTTCTGTCTCACTGCGCTTCCTGGAAAAGCATTGCTGGTTTCACATTAACATTCTAATAGGATGTGTTTCTCCCAGTGAAGCACCAGTTGTATATGGACATAAACACACCCACACAAGCACCCCCAGTGCTGAGTTAGAACAGCTTCAGTCTGTGCCCTTTGGCCAGAAAAGTCTGTGTCACATTTTTGCACAGCTCCTTCAGTATCCTGGAGCATAAAAGCAAGGCAGAAGGAATGGTGATGGGCACATGGTTTGCTTCATGGTGCTGACCATGATCTCAGAAGGAGTGTCTTGTATCTTAGGCCATTTTTACCAGCTTGAAGTAAATATTATTTAGAACAACACATAACTCCCTGCAGCGTGAGTGGCGTGCCTGTTGTCAGCCTTGCTTCTCTAATAGGGCCACTCCTCTATGAGGGATGGAGCAACAGCACAGCGCCCTACCAAAAGGTCTTTTATTCTGGGAGAGGCAGAGTAAATTTTACATAGTGGAGGGTGTTGGTGTTGCAACTGAGTGGAACTGGATGCCTAAGGGAGGGGAATTGGGATCGCTCTTGGACTCAGTCCAGCCTGACTCGGCTGTGACTGAAACGCGCAACCACGAAAGGCAGTTTGGTGCTATATGTAAAAGGAGTGGTTCCAGTTCCTAGGAAGCAGCCTCACAACCCACAAAAACATTACTTGTGGCAGACACAGCAGGGAGAAGCCAAAAGATAAACGTCTGTTGGGACTGGATTCACTCCCTGCAAGAGGCAAGAGGAGATTTTTCAACATATGCAAATCAGATGCTTGTACATTTGGAGGGCTCTTTAAAAGACTGTACTGAAACAGCACTGAGACCTTCCTGCCCATGGAGAAATACTGACTCAGGTCTGTTCTTCTGGGTCGCTCAGAAGAATCTTCATGAGCGAGAATATGCTTCATGAAGCATGAATTCACACTCACCTAGAGGCACAAAGTAAAGCCATCAGGTAACTCTGGTTCAGTTTGAAATCTAAGGCTAGGAGAGAAACAAAAGTCACAGAAACCACATAGGTCTAAGATCTAAAAGGCAAATGAAGAGTAAAGAGAAGCTCAGCATGCACATATCCCCGATGAGCTGTGAATAAGACAGTAGGAAGAAGAGAGTAACAGGAAGGAGAAGTTAATTCATAATCTCTGATGTTGCACTAGAATATGACTATCCACATTAAAAGTATTAAGTGCTCTATGGATGGTATCTAACTGTCCAGACAGGATTTTAGTTTGGCAGGTTGGCCTTTGGGTTCAGGTTCTTGTCTGAAGACTGACAGAGATCAGATCTCAGGTGAGCACAACCATGTCTCTCCTGCTCCACCAGACAAGGGGCTCTGGGGTCAGCCTGCTGCACCACCACCCTGACTCCCAGAGCTCGACAGCATAAGACAGAAACAGACTGCCTCTGCTCAGGCTGGCCAGAATGGTTACCTTGACATGCACACAGGCTAGTTTGACACACAAGACACTGGGCTAATGCAGCAGCACAACTCTCCTGACTGGAACTGCCCTACATCCCTCCAGCCCAGAGCAGAAGCAGAGCAATCTCAGCACAGTAAGGGGTTGAAAGATCTGCATCTTGAGGCTAATTGTATGAAGAGGCAATAGCTAAATTTCAGCTCTCTAAATCCATTTCTGACCAAGCTCACCTCTTTCTGTACCTCAGGCATCCCAATCTCACCTCTGTTACCTGCACATCCCAATCTGCATTTTACTAGCACGTTACCCTAAAACAGCAGCACTAAGCAAACAGGGAGGAGCAGAGACTGGTCTTTCTCCACTTCTTAAAAAAATGTGATTAGCTGAGTTTGATGATATGAACCACCTCTCCATTCTGATCTGGGGAGCAAACAAAAAATTCACAGATATAAAGTTCAAACTATGTCATATTTTCTATTATAAAGCAGATCTGAGTATTATGAATTCTATCTTTTTAATACAATTCATCTTTGCTCTCCATCTGCTAGCAGAATTGAATTCCAGGTTTTCATTTTCTTAAGACAGTGAAAAAAGTCCCTCCACAACTGCAACTTGGAAGTTGCATTGTCAGTGTATTACTAAATGAAGTTTCATTAGCCTATTTACTGCATTTCATTACAAAAAAAAGTCCACATACCATATGTGAACACTTTCCTCACAGCCTCACTAAGGAAGCATCTACTTGGCCTGTTTTGGTTTTCTCAAGTCATCTTTTTTTAGTGTTAATTACACCCTCCCATACATCCCTTTGAGTCCTTGTGGTTACATAGTACTGTATGGCGGCATTTACAGTTAACAAAATGCCCTGTGAAAGCAAAACTGGGAAATATCACATAAATGTTACTGTGCTTTACCTGTTTGGTTTTTTTTTCTCCAGTGAATCACAAGCAATCATGCGTTATTTTTTTTTTAAGTGTCCTGCTCCTTTTACACCCACAGATGAGGGAACTGCGCCACAGAGGGAACGAGGCAAAGTCTGAAACATGCAAAGGCCTGTGGCTCTGACACTGTTTCTAAGACAAGCATGAGTCAAATTCATTTTGTGCACAACATCCAGTGGTTTTATTAGCTGCCAGGCTCAAACTTGCAGAGTGTCTCATGTACTGCTAGCTGGTAGTCAGAAACAAGCAGTCAAAATCAATTCAAACCCATCTCCTGGCCTCATCTGGGCAGTCCTGTTTAGAACCAAGCCAAGGAAAACAAAGCTGCTGAAACTCACAGTGCACTGAAAGATGTGATTTTTTTGAGGGAGGCAGCAAAGCCTTTCCAATTCTAAAGGCCTGCCTGCACTGCTAATCCATTGTGGTGCAGGCAAAGGTCTCCTATACTTTCAAGGTGCAGTCACTTTCCCCTTGCTTTGGGGTAATCATATCTTTGTCAGGAATTACTGCAGAGTAACTCTTGCACAGATCATTAGCAAATAACTTGCTTCACAGCAGGCAAGCCTATACATCTCCAGACAGAGTGAAGCACTTCTAAAGAAAGAGCTCCAGACAACAGGTAACCCAGCAAAGCATTAGAATTTACATGTGACACATACCATGTATTCTGTGAAAGCCTGGGCTTGAGCAAAAAGACCAGCATGTTCCATCAACACTGCTTTTTTGCTGCCAGCCACACTGGCAATAGTCTCACTGAAGGGAGAGTAAGCCTAAAATGAAATTTTCCACTATTACAACTGATGAGAAATGATTGCCAGAACATGTACAAATAGCCAGAGCAATCTGTACTGGCAAACCCAAATAAACGATGCAAAGCTGGCCAGGAGAGCTGCAATTAAATGTGCACCACCTTCCTCACATTCCTTTGTAATTAATTTTTATTTGCTCTTGCAAAGAGTAAAGATCTAAAAAGTAACCAACAGGCAGAATACCTACCTTCCACCTTTTAAAAGAAAGATTTGTTTAGCATTGTGAAAATCCTCACTTCCTTTTCAGCTGAAACCTGACACTTGTATAATGGATTAGTTCAAGCAACTATCAAGTCTGATTTTAGTTCAGGAGACCAACTACTGCCAATAGTCTGCAGAAAAAATATCACATAGAGGCTTATAGTGTCAACAGAAGACAGCAAATAGCCAGCACAATTAAATCCTATACAGGGGTCACTACTTGATCAGTTCCAAAAACTGAGACTGAAAAGTGTTCAGGGTGAGGGGAGCTAAAACATCTGGGCAAACTTGTGGGACACTGCATGTGAAGAGTGGTGTCCAGGTGAGGGTGGATGTCTGCACTCACAGCCACTGAGAGCACACACTCACATGAGAGACTCTGTTTGTGAGTCTGCCAAGGACCATCAAGGACTGCAGCGCAGGGAGGGTCTTCAAAAGAAGCTCTGTCCATACAGGCACGAAACAAGCTGTACAAAACTTCACTTCGTATGGGAATGAGTGGCTTCATCAGAGTACTGCATTTAAGGCTAAAATATGGAGTTTTTTCTGTTCCACATACATAACCTGAGTATTTCAAAAGGAACTACGAGTGTAATTCTTGAACAAGGATTGAAGGATACTCCTCTGAGAAGACACAGCTCAACTACTCCTACTCCACCTTGTCCAAACTCTGGACAAAGGAAATGTTGAGGAGGAAATACAAGATAAAGATGTCTAGTACACTCATTAACCATTATAAACAATCTCAAAGTTTTGAAAATTAAAATACCTGCTAGAATATTCTAATTTATACTGAGATGGGACTGTGAAGATCACTTCCACAGTGCCCAAATACTTCTTTTACACTGAAGTTTGGACATGATGAAGAGAAATTCACAATAATAAAACATTAAGAAAGGTGTTTGGAGGTCAGTAATACCCGGACACACAGACCAAATGATAGCTATGCCTTTTTCACTTTAATGTAAATTTTGCAGTATATCAAATGGGACAATTTACAACTCTGCCATGTTTGTCAGTTATGTCTGAGAGACACCTGACAATTTAGTGGCAGATTAGCACTTGGGACATAACAGTGTCTGAATGTTTGAATGTGTTTTTTTTATCACGTGTCTGTCTGTAAAACATCTTCAGTCGATATGAGGGCATCTTCCTTAAACAAGAAAGACCATTCACAGTAATTGTTTATGGCCAATTTCAAGAAAACATGCTATTCTGTTCTTTTACTCTTTGTCATGTAAAAAATATTTTTCAAGGGTGTGATCTCCCTTACACAACTGATACAGTAACTTTCTGTCTCCTGCTACTCTGCCCTGCTAGACACAATCTAAAGTGTAAGTTATTAGGAAGAAACTGTATGTTGAAACATGACACATTATTCCAGGAAACTGTTAAAGGAACAACCAGCCTCAGACAGGTTTGACTTTCCTGTTCTTTTGCAATAGTCCGCAAAACAAACAGTGATGGAAGATTAGCAAAATGTAATAACCTGATCACCTGCCAATAAAGAGCTTTCCATGCCAGCTTCTGATGTGCATTTGGCACTAGTGTATTTCCTATCACTGGGAAATGTTCTATCTATCTTTCAGGTATGTGCTCTTGATGTCTAAAAGCCCAGATTTACAAATCAGCCACTGTTAATAAACCAAACAGTTCACAACAGTGCTTAGAAAAAGAGAGGCAGTCTGCCTCTCAAAATAAATCATGATTGTCAGGTTTACAGATAATTTAAGCTTGAGCTTGGGGGAAAAAAAAGCAAAACTGAGAGAAAGCAAAAGGAGAATCTAAGCTTTCTCAAACAGTTCAACAAATGTGAAGACAACATGGTATTTTCATAAGAGGGGGAAACCACTGCAGGTCCACACAACAAAGTATCCTGAGCCCCTCATCTCATCTCATCTCCCTCTGCTCTAGTCAAGCAGCAAAGGCATAACCAACATTACCTGGGATGAAAAATATGGGAAACACAGAGTTTTGCATTGCCTGACTGGCTATGGCAGCAGGACAATTTTCCTATCCATAGCTGCAGATTCTGGTGTGACAGGGAGCAAATTTCATACCTTGACTCTCCATCTATAAAGATGAGAGTACATTACTTCTCCTATGCTGTCTCTGATTTCTTTGTTAACATAGGAAGATAAATTAGGAGATATTTTTCTTCCTGTACATGTCATTTTAGCCACAAAGAGGCACATCTCAGGCACACTGGTATCACAGCAGAACTAATACATAGACTGAAGAAATAACATCTCTATGTAGCCACTCTTGATATACCATGGATGACAAGGGAGGCTGACAAAACTATCATCTTTCTTGATGGCAGAGAGAGTATAAATAGAAGATAACTGGCTAGAAGTTAAAATCCTCCTTCTCTTTCCTTTCTCTCCTCCTTGGAAGAATGAAGAAACAGTAAATGGCAGTTACTGTGACATCCTTAGGGTGTCCAAAATTATGAAAACACTTACAGGATGATGTATGGTCAGTGAGTAACCCAGGGCAGTTACCAGGCATTAACACACAGCTACAAGGTGGTAATTAATTTGTGCCCCTCTTTTCAGTTCTCAGCCTTGCAGCTATGTCTGACCTCAAGGCACCAAGTGCTGTTTCTGCAGCTTCAGTCTGATGTTTGATGTGCCTGTCCAACCCATGCCCCTCTCTGCCAGGGTCCTTCCATCAGCACTCACCAGCTTCCAAGTGACAGTGCTTAGTGCTCCCTTTGCAGAAGAAAAGCCAATGGCTTTGATGTGAGAGCTCCAGCTTTGTCTTCTCATCATCTCCAGCACTCAGCAGGCTATGGCTGTCAGAAGCAGCCCAGCAATCTCACATGTGCTGACTGCTTAGATCCTCCTGTACTTGCATGAGGAGGAGGAATATGACAGCTCTTACACTGATTCAGGCATCACAGTGATTTTGTACTTTCAATGCAGAGCCTGATTAGAAAATATTAAGAACTGTTACCACCCAGTGGAATTAAGCTGTCATTTAATGCTTTTTCAAGTTCATTGTATCAATCCTACACTGTTGTTCCATCAATTTGTCAAGGAGTCTAAGCAATGAACAAGTTTCATATGCAGGTTGAACAGCATGACTTAGAGCAGAAAATAATTTGTAGTTATCAGAACAAAGGGCAAACCCAGACTGAGTGCTCCAGACACACGGGAAAACTTCACAAATTAGATGTTATTGGGTTTTGTGGGTTTATTGTTCAGGGCTACATATGCTGGCTTCAGAGGATACTTCAGGAGCAAGTTTAAAATGGACAGAAATAAAGACACAGGTGTTCAAACTTTTCTAAGACACATCTTTACTACTTCCCTCAAGACATAAAAATGCATTCTTTTCTCCTGATTTGGAGATATAAATTAACTAACCACTGATATTTTGAATTAGAAACATTTATCTGTAGTTAGTGAATAAATAACACCTACAAATAGAGTTGGTTTTGGACTCCATCTTACTCCTGACCATAATAACTGAGGATGTCTTTTTGAACTACAAAAATGCATCACACAAAGAGGTTCTGGTGATAAACACTGCCACACCTTCGCTGCAGCAGCTTGCTGGAGCTCTGTAAGGGAGTGGAAGTTGTCCAGAGCAGACAACTACCTGTCTTTCTACTGTAAATGCATGTAGCACTTAACACTCAGCTGGGCTCTGATACCCAGCCTGGACTTTGGACACTGTCAGCACAAGGACAAAAGGGAAGATCTCAAATGGATGGCTCTCCTAAGATGCAGAGGATTCCAAAACATGCACAACTGCAAAACTGAAATAACTAAACAATGTACATCCTTTGTGGAAAGGCAAAATAATCTAAGTATTTAAGAGCACTTGTTAACACAATACCTCCATCTAAGCCAGAAGCTGTTCAGAATTCAGGTGGCCAGAACAGGATTCCTTCAGCATGAATTAAACTACATAGACTTTTGTTTTATGTTTCACAAAATTCTGACTTTCAACTGATAGTAACACTACCATTATTAAATATTATTGAGGAAAAAAAGAAGTGTCTGACAAAAATAATCACAATAAATACCAACCAACACATTGGGATTTCCCCCTTTGCACAATGTTCCTGTGACTACTGCCAGGCTACCAAAAAAATGGGGCTTACTCAACCACGCTGTCCCTGTGGGTTTTATCTGTTTCCCACTGCCCAGTAATTCTTTCCACCTATTCACTGATTTCAAGCCAGACACAATTAGGGGATCAATACCCAAAAGACACTGCAGCCTCAGCTACTAAGTGAGAGGAAAGACCCCCTAGGCTCCCTGAGAGAGGCTGCAGTGGGAGTTGAAGCTTTATTTGGTTTGCAAGGGTGCCACCGTGTGACACAAACCCGCTACCAGAAAAGGTGACAGGAATGTCCAATGTCCTCCTCAAGGCACTCCAGCAACTCACTTGAAGAGATGGTGACTGCTGTGAGGCCCTACTGCCCTAAACTTCGAGCCCATTACCATATCTTTCAGAAGATCCTCCCCAGGTTCCCCCAGGAAAGGGTTACTGGGAACCCCCTTCAGCAGACCACCAGGGAACATATGCCTGCAAATGGGACAGGAATGAAAACAAGAAGAAAAGCAACAGCTAATCCTGGAAGCAGCAGAAGGCTTCCTGTAAGGTGCTTTGGTATTACAATGAGACAGGTTTTGTATGTGTCTGCCCTACATAGCTGTGAAGGCTCCTCTGGCACTTTTTCTGTCAAGAGGAATAGTACTTCCTGGCAGTTTCCAGCATGGGACACCACAAAATGCCTGTTCTGAGGCCTCCTAAAATGTCAGGTGAGGGATTCTGATCTGTTTTTCACTACCTGACCTAAATTCTGTGATATAAATAGCAGCCAGGTGTTAATTAATTCCCATATGCATGCCTGTATGTGGATGACATGTGTTCATATACACGTGCACTTTTAGGACAAATCTTTTCTCAGTTACCACAGCAAAAGTAGGTCTTACACAGGTAAGGACCAGATGCTTAATTAATGAGAGAGCTTTCTGCTCAAAGGAAGTGTACTAAACCATATATATATACTTGAGATGCTGCCTCTGCCATTGTATGGGCCCCAGAGCCCTCTGCACACCTGGCAGGAATTTGCAACAGAAGCCTCTGTGTTGTGTGAGACTGGAGACCATGGTTTACCTCCAGCCATGCTCTGCCCCTCAGCAGCCTGTGCTGCTCGTGGTCAGCAGGCCAGGTCTGTTCATTAGTGACTGACACAGGTAAGTGACTCACAGGCCATGGCAGCACCTCAGCTTGTGGCCACAGAAGGAGCTGTGCTGCCAGCATTGCACATCAGCAGCCAGAAGATGATGAGAGCCTGCCAGGAACCTGCCCAGCAGGGAACACTTACCTGGGGTCTATCAGTGACCAGCTGAGGGTAAACTTATATCAGCAATTTAGTCCAAAAGTGAGCTTCTGGAGGGAACTTCCTGAAGATGCCCACCTGCTGTGGTCTGGTTCATGCTGAGGAGCTGAATTACACTTGGATTAAGCTACATCAGGAAATGCACTACAGAAGCACACCTAAGGCTCCTCACATAGTAACCAGCACAGTGGATTTAGCAGGTCCAGCTACCTGTATTGGGCTGGATTCTTATTCATGTATACACAGCCTGGAGCCAGTCTCATGAAAAATCAGTAACATGGATGAGTACATTACAGGATGGTGTGCCAGCAGTACATGGCATCACAGCCACATCCAAGAACCAGGATATGAGGATACTGCATGGAGATGGCTGAATCTCAGAAGAGTTACAGCTGCAAGGGACCTCTGAAGAGCCTCTGGTCCACTCTCATATCCCCAGCTACGTTATGCATGTGTTGTCATTTTTTCAACTAAGAAAGCCATGGTCCCAGAGAGCTGGTGGTTTGTAAAACCCACAAATGCTGGCCCAAATTTTTGTACTCATAAATAACTCATAAATTATCTTTTTTTTCTTGCATTGAGAAACAGGCTTTGAGAGTCTGCCTGGGCTGAACCTGGGATACAAAGGGTACCTGTGCCTGCCTGTGTGCTAGCCTGGCAGATCCATACTAGGGCTCTCCTGCACTCAAGATAATTAGTTGGACTAAGAGGCTGTCCTTAGCTTGGGTACAATACTGGACTAATACAGTTACACCACCTGCAGGATCTAAACTGGTCCCTGATCACGTTGCTCCTCCAGACTGGAAACATGCACCAGAAGTGTTTGCCAGCCCCTCTAGGAGGGTGCTGCATCAGACAGGCGTGTCCAAAGGAGCAGGGAGGAGGAGCAGGTTTGTCCCCTGCACCCCCAGCCAGCCTTTGTGAATGATGTGCAGTGTCAGAGGCTCAGCAGTGCACGTGACTTGTTCAGCGGTGATCTCTGTCATTGTCCCTGAGAGAGAGCAAATCTCCAAGATCCAAACTTAATTCAGCTGCTGGGTAAATGACAGTACAGAAAGTGCAATGAACAGTTGGAAAGGCAGACACCAGGGGTTCCTGCCTAGAGGGAGATGAAGTCCACCATCTGGAGAGCACATGGTATGGCTTGAGGAGGCCACAAGTCAATCAGAAGTGCAGTCATTCCCAGATGTGAAGCACAAATTTGGCACTAGGGCTAAGTGAGACTAACTTAATTCACACAGAGATGTGAACTAGCAGGTGATGTAACTCCCCTTAGACCCATTTACCTGTCTTTCCTGGGATTAATTAATGGATTTACACTTTTGACAAGTATCAGTTTGAATGCAGATTTTACTTTTAACCTTTTTAAGTGTTCTAGTACCAAACTGACCATCTTCTCACACAGATTTTACACTTGGATACATCTCTGATTATTCTCAATATGCCAAAGAGATGATGGTTTAAATTTAAGCTTGCCCCCAAATACCTGCTTCAGAGGTGCTGTCCATTATCCTCTTGTTAGGGATGCAGTTGATAGTGAGCTATCAGAGAATAAGAATAAGAAGAAGCTCAATTCATGGATGGGGCTCAAGGGCCTTGACTGTGGTAGTGGCAGTAGCATCCTGCTCACTGAACAGTGAGGCAGGCAGCCTCTATGCCTCAGTATGGTTACCAGTATTAAAAAGCAGCACTGCAAAACTGCAGTTGTGAAAATCAACACTGCAAAATATACTTGCAGGGTGTGAGACTGACAGAAAAAAAAAAGGCTCAAAACTTCCCGGAAATTTTGGGAAGCAACGCCACTGAACCAGCTGAAGATCAGATATGCCTTTTCATACAGTCTGAAGAAAAGGAGGATTGGGGGGGACTTTATTGCTCTCTAAAACTCTCTAAGAGGAGATTGTTGGCACCTTGCAAAACACACAAAATGACAAATATTGTCAGTCTACTCAAAACGTTTCCTTAATATACAGCGAAATTTTTTCCTTTGTCCCTACTATTTTAGTGTTCTCAACTGAAACTAAGAATTTATTTTTGAAAAGTAAAAATTAAACTATTTTCATTTTTAAAATCTCATCCTATCTTCTTTTCTTTAAATCCCTTCAATGAATTTGATTTCTCAGACCCAGTAGTGAACCTGAAATACTGCATTTTCTTGAATTCCACACTGCTCTCCTAAAGATGCCTGTAATTAGCAGGAATATTCCTTAATTCTTTTATGTCTTGGTTCTTTTTTTGTTCTTCCTTGTCAGAATCCCCAATTTGGAATTGCTTATGCATGATCAAATATGTTGAAGATAAAAGTTAGAAAATACAATGAGCTTTGAACTTAGTCTGTTTTCCTTCCTAAGCACTGAAACATGTATTGTGGTTAATTGTCTCAAAACTTTAAGCACACTGAGAGCCTTTAAATTAATACAGAAGTAGGATTAAATATATAAAAGCACACTTATTTTTATTGCTTGTATGCCTCTGGTAATAGCATTTAAAGTAACGAGCTGGAGGCTAAAATTGGGTAAAACATTGTACTGAGTTGAGAGAGGAGTTTCATTAGTGGATGGACGATCACAGAGATGATGGATTTGACAGATCCAGCCAGTGTTTTCAAGAAATCACACAATTAATTGCTCCAAATAGCAGCCACTGTAACACATCCAGCAGGAGAAGGGAGTTAAATCACACAGAAAATGGAAAGGTATCACAGGAGCAGGTACTGAAGACGAAGGGCCACGTGTTAGCCCCTCACACACAGACTGCTCTGGCCTGGAGACAGCTCTCTGCACAGACAGCCCCACACAGCAGGCTCGAGTGGGTGTGGGATCCCTGTCCTCCCACAGAGTCCCAGCATTCCCACTGTCCCCTACACCACAAAGGAACCCACATGCCAACTGCACTGCCATGCAGGTGAAAGAGGACAGAGTTTTAATGTCACTCTCTTTAAACTGGAAAGCCATGACCTTTAAACACTGCTCACACAGTTATGTGTGGTCTTCTTTGGGACAGTCTGCAGATCAAGGGGAAACAGGAAAATGAAGAAAATTAAATGCAATAATTTGTTAGTACAGCAATACAATAATGCTTTGTATCTGACTTCTTAGAGCATTGTATGCATACATCTACATCCATGGAGAAGGCTGTATATATGTGTTTATCTCACAGAAACCTACGGTAAAACAAGGCTTTTCAAAACCTCAGTCATTTCTTAAGGAAGAACAATCTCCCTTTAGGCTTTGTAGATCTAATCCAGTACTATAACCTGCCATTTCCAAAAAGTTCAGAATAAATAAGTACCTGTAGACTTTATAGGAAACATATGAATCCCTGTCTGTCTATAAAATGATCTGAATATGTATAAAAATGGAGTTATGTCTAGGTTAGAACTTCTTTTTGAAAGCATATCTCAAGGCCAGACTGAAAGCTGGGGCCATGAGAATTATCATGTTGTTTAAGGATCATGAGTTATTTCCCCCAAAGCCTAATTGTCTTTTACTGAAATTGATGAGAGGTTTGCAATTGACAACAGTGAAATGAGGTCAGAGCCACAGCTGATATGACTAATTACCAAGCTACATTCACTCCATCTGTCCCACAAAATGTCTAAGAAAGAGCATAGGGTAAAACATCTCCATCCTATGCTGGTGCTCATCAAATCCTGTGTAAAAATAACAGTGAGAGCACTTGGAAGATTTCATCCTCTGAAGTATCTAAACATTCCAAAATAATTCCTCAAGTTTCCATGTAGAGAAATTTTGTGGGTAAATTACAGAATAAGAACTCAGATGACAAGAAATGTGTGGGTGTGCTTGTTGTATATATTGTGGCAGATCCTGAAAACCCACTCTCCTATGTAGGTGCCTGAACCCTACCATGAAATGTCAAGTTAATTTTCCTGACTCATCTAGGTGTGTCATGTTGTCTCCAGGCTGGGTGCATAACACATGCTGGCAATCTCCCTCTCAGGCTTTGTCTTGACAATGCAGCAAAAGGCTTATGACTCCTGCACCAAGATCCAAAACCATCACAGCTGCATGACTAAAAGAATAATCCTGTGTAGCAAATTAATTCTTAATGTTCAAATTTGTTCAAAAAATGTTGACAGGTTAACTTGTATTCACAGAGCTTTATGCCAGTAAGGTATTTATTATTTGTGCCTCCTGTGTTATGTTGACTAATAACCATGTGTCTACAGCTAGTATAAAACCTATGTGAGCTCCACAGCTGTGGCTAAGTTTGGAGAAATCAAATCATGTGCTCTCTGGTCTGGACCAAACTTTTATTGTTTGGTGATCTGGTAGCACAGACAAACAGTGGAACTGCAGTTTCAGAGACAGTGCAACTTGAGATGAAGATAGGAGTATCTCTAGAATGTAGAAACAACCAAGTTTGGAGAGGAGGAATGGACCTCAGACAAGGTTGTTTGTGTTTGTTTGTTTCCTTCTAAGTGAGGTATTGACAGAGTCAAACACCAAGGCAGGGATCTCTGTACCTGCCATGCAGTTCATCTGCAACTGTGAACAGAATATGAGCCCTGCATTTGTGCCATTTCATATTACATGAGCACCATTTATACTGTGTACACAGAACTGAGAAGCACTGTTTCACTAACCAAACCACAATGCCAAGCAATTACCCAGACTTCTGTCTATTCAAACACAGTAATTTTTCATACTTGTCCACTTCACTGATTTATTTTGTAGCAGGATGCATACCCCCCCCACACACACAAACACACACACAGATGTGCCCGTTAACTGTGCACCACAAATCTGAACAGGTGACATCTCTGTGCTTGTCATAAACCTTCCCTGGGACCCTTCTCCAGAACTGACACCAGTGGCAGTGGAAGAGCTCACATCAGTATTATTCACCTCTGCAAAATACAGTGATCACACCCCCACTGCCCACTGGGGATGGCCACTGGCCCGTGCTGACACCCCAGCCATGCCCATGGACTGGGAGAGGGCTGCCCTGAGGCTGACCTGCACTCAGAGGGCTGAGCTCTGGGCTCACACACCTGCTCTGCCTCTGTTCAAGTTGCTTCTATAGATGCAGTGACAGTGTCTCCTAGTGGCTATATTCCTGAAAGAACAGACTCTAATCCAAATTTCTCACCTGAAACTCCCACTCTCTAGAGGCATACAAAATGCAAACACATCTCTAGATTTTTAGAGTATCTAAATCAGCATTCTGGAAGGGGGTTTTTCGAAAACCACAAAAACAGTAGCAGGCTACTTTATTCTTTCCCTTTAGTAAGACTAAAGAGAGAGATAAGAGCCATAATAAAACCATGTGAAGCAAGGACTTTGCTCAAAGGTCTGCAGGCAGGCATGGGCTTCAACGGACCAGAGTCAATCTTGTGTAACCTTTAGGTCTTATCAAGACCCTGTAAAGGCAAAGGAAATGCTGAAATGCTCTGCTCTGGTAAATGTCCATAGATCAACCCCCACATATGGAGCCCTACAAGACAGCACAACCTATGGGTATGAACTCATGTCCTGGGATCTCTGAACCACACTAAGCACTTGTGGAAGGTGATGCCAGCACAGATCAGAAGGCCAGGTCTCCCAGCAGCATCCCACCTGCAGTCATGGCCAGCAGAGGACGTTTACACAGAACAGAAAAACAAGAAACCTTGAACAGTATCCATACTTGGTGCTGGCCCTTCCTCCTTCAACAGGCTATTTCCCATTTTCAGCACCAGCTAAACACCAAAATCCATCTTAGTGAGACCTGTATCAGGGGATTTTGTGAAAGAAAGACTAAACCTTCAAGATACAGACAGCTTAAACCAAAACCCCACTAGCTGGAACTACAGTAAGGCAGACCCAGAGGACACACAGCTCTGATTTTGCCGTGTTGTTGAACGTTTCCTTTCTCATTTTCTTCCAAATGAAGATCCCCATTGTTGATGATTCCCATTGTTGACCATCCTCTTGGAACAGAAAGATTTGTGCAACAAATTTCAATACATGGATAAGCTTAACCAAATAAGACATTGAAAGAAAAAGAAAATAATGACTGGAAAGGCACAGGCAAGGAAATCTTTCCTACCAAATCCTGTCTGTAAGTGGCCCCTACTTCTTAACAATGGAACACAGATTTACCTTCCTCTGTGTATATATATCAGGGCCTTTTGTTGTTCATTAAATAACCTCTCACACACCTAACATCCTCACTTTGGAGAGTTTACATACACTTCCCTGTTAGAGGAGTAGTAAGTCACTACAAAAATGACTGTAGTTGGAGCAGTTTTATCACCACAAAATAAAACCTTTCTATACTTCTGCTCTCACCTAACATTCCTAGCTGAACACCCCAAGAGTGACTAGATGTAAGCCTGGAGTGCACCCCTTTGTTCCCACCTGCAGGAGGTCCTTCTCCATGTAGCCCTGTGTGCCTGAGCTAGTGCCCATTGCTGCAAGCAGAGCAGTGTCTCTGCCACCATTCTCACATTGTGCCAGTGCTGGTGGAGAGCGCATCTGGAGCAAGGTCCAGTCAATATCACTTTCCCTGATGATCCTTTTGGAGCCTCAGTTTGCTGACCTTTACGCCAGAGTGAAAGCTAATCTCTACCCTCAGCTTTTCACTTGAGGGGAGAGAAAGATGAGAATTCAGTTTTGGAAGAGGTTCTCACTGGTAAATACGGACTGACAATTGAAATTCTTCCCACTCAACTTCTTTTTCCACACCTCCTTCAGCTGTCACAGACCACTAACTGAATCATACCAAACAACAGTTTCAGTTTGTCTTGGTCTAGGTAAATTTCCTGTAAGATTTGAAAACAAGGCCTAAACCTTGTTTCTTTCGTCACCCTGACAATTTAGCTCTGTTCCATAAGGAAAACAAAAGCATCTACTGAAGCCTTTCTGGTTTTGGCGCTCTGATCTTCCATAGCCCGCTTATTCAGTTGAATTCTTTTTAAAAGCACCTCTCTTTCTACACACATTTAAAACCTCCTTTCATCCAAAGCTGACAGATCTCTCTAACACAGCCACCTCTTATCAAACTCCTGTACAACTGATCCCCCCTTCCACCACTGGTCCAAAGCAAGCACAGACCTCCACAGCCACCTTTGTGGGAATACAAACAGCAGACGACCGCACCATCCAGAGGAGAGCGATAGTTGGGGTAGTCCAAGGATACAGAAGGGACAGAGCTGCAAGCCTAGCCTGGTCCTTCCATCTCTGAGCTTCTTCCCCATGGCTCTGATCATTTGTTGACAGTATCTAGCTAAGTGATTCCACTGTCAGAGGAAATGCTACATAGGGCAGATTAAACTGCTGGGCTGCTATCAAAACAAAAATGTAGGAATTCTGTGCAGAAATTCCCTGCAAAGGTAAGGCAACAGCAAATGATAAATTAATGACTTCTGTCACAGCCCTGTGAAAAGTCAGAAGAGCCTCACAGACTTGTCCTCTGTTAGACTGGGGGACTGTCCTTTTTCCAAAGCAGCCCAAACCAATACTTTCTAACCTTCCATTCTTCCCAAGCCAACTGCTTGGGAGCCACTGCACAGTCAGCCAGCTTCTTCTTCTGACCAGGTAATGGGACTCTTGTGTGCACACCCTCCCAGACATGTGTTGGGTTATTTAAATCAGCTCAGCAAGTCTTTCAGCCTGAGAGACACAAAGGCAATATAAACAGAGCTTCCTTTGCACTCTGTCCTTAGAGAGTCCTATCCTGAGCAGATCATGCTGATACAACATGACAACATCCAGGGATAAAGGGGAGGCTCACACTAAACGCAGTCTAATACTAGGTAGTGTTATAAGAGGGCAAGCAGAGATCAGAGAAATCTTTTCTTTTCTTCCCTACTACCAGCAAGTCTGCAAACTGAACAAGCCCCCACCTCGTCAGAGAGCGAGGAAGAGGGTGACTCCTGCAATCCTGGCATGGGTAGGGACAACGGTTTCCTTCCAAGGGACTCTACCAGAGCTGAACTGTGTTTGCTTTTCTTTAAAGCCTCTCGTGGAACCCTTTGCCCTTCCCAGCATTTCTCTTGCTAGAACTTTAACGCATTTGGCACAGAACTGCAAAATTGCACAACTCCTCAAGAAGTTGGATTTGTTTGTTGCCTTTTGAAGGGATGGCTGGGGGAACAGGTTTTCGATTCTTTTTGAAATTATAATACTAACTTATAATTACTATTATTATTATTATTACTATTACATTTAGGAAGAAGCTTCCCCCTCCCTTTTGAGTGAACCATTCACTTGCACTCTTCTTCCAGGCAGGTGGTTTAAGCTTGATCTGCCCTCCAGGGGTTAAATAAAGAAGTGATGGGAGGAAAACCAGGACCTTTTCAGTGGTTCATATTTGAAATTTTTTCCCTCGCTCTCTTCTATATGTGGTTCGTCTGCTTCTTGTTTCCTTTCACTCCCTAATTATTCTGTTAGGGAATGGCGAGGGGCAAGGATTAACAATGAAGCAGATGACAGGAAACTGTTACCAAAAGAACAATGCCGGGCATCTCCCCCATCCTCCCGTTCCTCCCACCCAAGAGATGGTCCCCCTCACCCTTCTGTCGATGCCATGGTTCCGAAAAAAACCCTGTCTTCTCAAGGGTCCAAGGGATTAATTTGGACAGCAGGGCGCGAAGGAGGTTGGCTCTTTGGTATAACCCTCTCTCACGTCTGGGAAGGAGCACGCAATTCCTTGTAATCCTGGGGGCTCCGCAGGGCGAGGATCCGGCAGCTCCGCTCCTCGGCTCTCCCCCACCCCGCCGTCCCAGGGCAGGCTCTCGGTGCCGCGGGGACCGGCGCTGCTGCGCCGCGGCCGCCCAGCAGTGGCCGGCGGGGCGAGGAGGCGCTGGCACCTGGGCTGCGATCGCCG
>VZRX01004141.1:198179-232801 GCA_013398075.1 Notiomystis cincta | reverse complement strand
TTTTTCAGTACCCGCACTCAGGTGCTGGGGCACAGAACGCTCGTGTCACGCCCAGACACTGCCACACACCTTGGCTCCCGTCCCCCTCAGCTGGGGCTCTGCCCGCCGACCTCAGTGCTGTCTTTCCATCCCAGTCTGACCGACCTGATGTCCCGTTTCACAGGGAACAAACATTTCTGCCACAGCTCGCTCCCTCCGCACCGAGGAGGTGGCACAGAAAGCCAGCAGCCATGCGGAAGCCCCCTGACACGATAAGGAGCTGGGAGGCTGCAGGGATTGCACAGCCGAGCGAAGCCTGCCTGACCCTCCGCACCACTCCCACTCCCCCAGGATGCTTTTCCTGCAGCCGAGCCAGTTCCAGTTACTTGCCCTTAAAAAATGGCAGGATGCAGCCTATCACGCAATCCCCACTCCTAATCAAATACACATTTTTTTTCTTGTAATCTTACCATGGACGTAGGTTTTCAATGGGAATAATTTACAAGGGCAATCCTGTGAGAGGCACTGAGGGTGCCTGAAAAGAGCTCGTGCTTCAATATGTCCACTTCCTTTCAGTGCTATTTTTCAGCTAAGCACCCTGGCTTTTGGAAGTAATTTAATGCAGCCCCAAAAACATACAAAGGGAAAACATACCCTCATTGGAGTGAATAAGAATGCAGAGAGTGTTTTGCTCTCCTCTTTCCATAGCAATATCCTTATGGCCTTTCCAGAATGCACAGCTCTTTTTCCTTGGAGGGAAAGTGAGCTGCTATCCATGTTGTGCTATTTCACACCCTTTCTCCAACAGATGGCACAGATCCTCACCTGTTTAGAAAGAGATGTTTGAAATAGTTCTACATCTTAAAAATAGAGCCAATCTATCAAAAGGATTAGCAATTCCAGGTCACAGGTTGCTTTTTTCCCAAACGTTTATCCCTTTTTATTTCCTCATTATTTGCATTAAATATCTGTAACCATGAAACTGTCTGTAACCATGAAACTACTGTGGGTAAGTCTGACAGCAAGGATGGACAAGCTGGTTGGTAATTCCTGGGAATACTAGACGTGGTACAGGTGCTTGGGTGTGCTGATATGGCTGCTCACTTATACATGTGAATACCTCTGTCATACAACAGAGACATAAAACATTATGTCGGCATTTAGAGATAGCCAGACTTGAGTCTAGGATTGAAACATGACTGAGATCCAGAAATAGAAGCAAATGCTGCAACCTCATCCTTGTTCTGCAAAAGACTGTGCTAAAATCTGAATCCTGGGGTTGAGAGGCATCTGGCTATTTTCTTGCTTCTGCTTTCTTTGAAGAGCGTCACGGCCGTAGAAAGAAGGGGTTGAATAGTGCTGTGCATGCACAGCTATAGCAACCTCCTGAGATTTTAATTCCATGAATTCCTACAAGTTTCTCTTCAAGAATGTACTTTTGTGTGATATACAGCCAGTGAACAGCTATATTGTTGCTGTCCAAGCCCAGAAACTTTCAGCTATTCATTGCCAGGTCTGTGAGTGATTTGAAGCCAAATGGGGATGGGATTCAACACTGAGGAGCAGTCAGAGGATCGGTAAATACTAAAATATGGTTGATCTTTAGTAAAAGGAGAAGAGTGAGGTCTAGAGCTGGAATTAAACCAGACTTTCACAGATCTGTTTGGACTGGACAAATCCTAAAGGGAAAAAAAGCATTTAGGACTTTTTCTCTCTCAGTTGTTGCCGTGGAGAGCAATAATGCTGTGGAAAGCAATGCAGCCATGGTGTCATAACTGAGAAGACAACCAATTCACAGGTCTTTATAATGTCTGTTTATCATTAAATAACACAATAATTATTTAGAGTGCAGAAACTCTCGTTTAAAGTAATCCTGAAAGCACTTTCTCATTTTCTTCTCTGTCAGTAGCGTTAGGAAGAAACACATGTTGACTTTCTGCAAGTTTGTGCTTCTCCAAAACTGACACCTAATTTCCTCTAACCCATTCTGTCTGCAGGGGAGTACCACACATTCATTGGCATGTGTTTCTCCCAGCAGAGGAATGAAACACATCATGTTTTTCACATTTAATTCAGGATTTTTGTTGCTGTTGTTGCCACGCAGTTTGTCGGCCAAGCATAATCTCTTGGCAGGAGAAGACAGACAAACAAGATAAAGAGAAGTAATATACTTTGATTGTAGCCCTTAAACTTTTTGATTTAAGCAACATCATGTAGTCCTATTGCCAGTGAAAACAAGAAAAGTGCAAAAGCATAACACAATAAGTATTTCTGCCAAGAAAATAAAAAATAAATTACATGGAATGATGTCCAATACTCATTGTCCTTTTAGCAGCAGTTTTCAGATTCAAAAGTGGGTAGAAACTACTGAATGCTAAGAAACTCTTAACGAGATTTTACAGCATCAGAGAATCAGAACTGAAATCACACTTGCTAACTTTGAGTTGCCATAGTCATACAATAGGTGGAACACAACTTCAGGATCTGAGTCCTTCTCGGTAAGAGCACTAAATCCTTTCATCAGATTTCCAGCCTTCACATCCAACTATTGCTGTAAGCTGGTTTGGGCACTGTAATAATTTGAAGGTCCTAAAAATTCCAGGATGTCATATATGACTTATTAAGAAATCATTATTGATGGAAGACAGTCATTACTGTCTCTTCTCCCCAGATTTTATAGGATTAATCCCTAGTTTTTAGCCATGACTGAATAGAGAATAGAGAATGATTTAGTGAGAGAGCAGTGACTAAGGACCATGAGAAAACCCAGGTCTCCATGGACAACATGCCCAGTGGGAGAATCTTACCCTTTGATGTCAAACCGTTCAGCCTCAGTTCAAGGAAAGCACCTGCTACATGTGAGACCTGGGCATTATTCTTCACCCTGAAGAGCTACAGAGGAGTAGTTTTACCACAAGTGTATGGGAACTAATGCAAAATGAATGTTTTCCTAAGGTTTTCATTGTTCTTTGAAATAACCCACTTGGAAAAACATTATTTAAAATATGTTTCTTGTTTTCATCTATTTAGAATACAAGGTGAAAGAGAATTCCTCTGTACATTTCATGGTAGTGGTTCATGTACAATAGCAGCAGTGGGTGTATTAAGAAAAAAAAGATCTTGTTATTTATATATCTAAATAGTCCTTGAGTTTTTTGCTGACTCTGCCTTTTAGTGTTCCTGAAGAGTCCCAAGTGAGAGTGACATGCAAAGAGACAAGGGCAGTAGAGGGTTCCTAGAGTGTGACACATATAAAGCAACAATGGATCTAAATAATGTCAGACATGAGTATGTAGGTTAAAAAAACAAACCATGGTTTATTTAAATGTGTAAAGTACTTGGGAGGGAAGAAGATTACATTGTACTATGGCAATACAGACAGCACATACCGTAACAAGCTCATCCATCATAATGAATTCAGGCTACTCTTTCCAGATTCTTAATCCACTCAGTCACACAGATCTTTGGGAGAGGCTCACCACCAACTTCTCCAGGGAACTTGACACTACAGATTAATTTCAGACAGAATTTACTGTCCTTTTTCTGCATGTCAGACTCAGGACCAGAGCATCATCCTCCCACCAGGGGAGACAGACGAAATATGGCAAAACTTCTCATGCACTAAGACCCTCTGTCATGGGTTAAGTAAAAGTAGCCTGATGAAATATCTGATCCTAGGACAAATTACCAGGCTGTCTGCCTTAACCTCATCCCAGATGTGTCTCATCACTGGGATGAGAAGCTAAAGCAGCAGAGACTGAGAGAGATATTATATTATAAAATGCCATTTCCAGACTCAGATTTTTATTTCATGTTCTTCTCAATCCAGTCTTTGAAGGGAAGAGCTTTGGTGTAGCCACTGTAGAGTTCTAGGCTGCAACTTTTATCATAACCCCAGCTCACTAATCCCATCAGGTGCCACCTTAGCTCAGGAGTTGCCTTTCCTGGCAAAGTTATGGCTGCAATCCCACCAGTCTCAGCAGGGCAGATATTAGAAAAGGCTGTGTGGTCTTGTCTGGCACAGAACATGCTGTCAGTGATGCTGACTTGTATCCCATTATCCTCATACTGTTGCTCACACAACAGCGAATCCACCATCTGAACAACTCCCATGCGGATTGTGTCATTCTTGTATCCGGGGTCTTTCATGTCAGCCAACACCCTCCAGCCAGTAACTGTGATCTTTAAATCCTCTGTGGATGAAGTCAGGTCATGAGAAGATGACAAGCAAATAGGTTGAACACGACTGCTGATCCTGGCTTTGTCCAAGAGTTTTATGACAGCTATATCAGAATCAAGCAAGATAGGGTCATAATTGGGATGCACTATGATGGCAGAAATCTGGAGAGGAAACAGAGCAGGAAGAATTGCAGGGTTAACAGCAATGGCAAGTCAGCAGCACCCTTTCCATACTCCTAAAATACAGTTAGTTTATTTTGCATGCTTCTCCTCTACCCCCACCTATGGCATTCTTTCACTCAAATGAGAAACATGCACAGATTGAGCATCTTCTCTTTTTTTGGCTTGGATTTCAGGACAGTTTTTATTGCATGAAACACTTCTTACACATAAGCAATCAAGGACATTTTTTTGCAAAATGAGGAGTTAATATGCAGTTCGAGTTTTTCTATTACATACTGAAAAGGTTTTCCCTGCCATGACACCTTCAGCCTGTGGAATTTGGATGGGGTGGGGCTTTGAACTAAAATGTTACTTTCTTATTGAAGTGCACCTGACTTTCCACCAAAAAAGAGTACCACTAATACATTACATAATACTGGGGCCAAACCTGTACTGCTCATTTCCTTTATGAAACACTACAAGAGCAGGTAGAATTCCTTTAAGTACTGTAAAAAGAAGTAATATATTTTCTTACAGGAAAAGTATGAGAAAGATGGCATTAGAGAAAGAAACTAAAAAAGGGTCAGTAGGGAAAGAATAAAGTTATTTATTATATTTTGGATAAAAGCCATTAATTAACTCAGACACACACACCCCACATTGCCCCCAAAAAAGAGACACACTACCCAAAATTGCTGTATTTCTCATTTTGACTTCAGCCCTTCTAGTTCTGCTTGAAATAAGCAAATCACTCTGGTGAGTCCAAGATGCTATTTTTGGAGCTGGAGTCAGACATAAACTTCTTTTCACTTTAGAACTGTACGGCCTTGGGGCTGAGAAGTGAAATGTGCTCATGGCATCAAACCAGGGTTTAGAGCACAAGTGTTTCCCTCATAAATTATGCTAATCAATTTTGACAGTAGCTGGCATCTCTTCTACTTTTTTTCCTGGCAACATCACTCAAGATATTATGGCCCACAGAACCTGAGCTATTTTCCTTATGTTCTGTTAGGGGCGAATATATCAGTTGGATGGCTTCGAGGAATTCAACAAACTACAGCATGTGCCCTTCTTGTGCCATGGCACTTGAGTCTCCAGACAATGCATTTCAAAGAGGAGCATGTGAAAGAGTGTATTGCCCAAAGGGTGACCTTTCTCTCCCCATACAAGACAGATGTGCTCAGCCTCTACCTGCACTCGTCATTTTCCACTCCTGTCGGATTCACTCACCCGCAGGTTCTGGATGGTCTTCTCATCCCTGTCATCGTCTCTGTAGAATTTGCCCAGAACCACCTTGAGCTCTGCTGCCTTGAGCACGGTGGTCTTGCCCAGGTCAGTGACACAGTGAGCTGCCACCACCACGGTGCGCTCGTTCACCAGGGCCCCGCTGCAGATGAGGATCCAGGCCCCCTTCCGAAGGCTGTTCTCCTTCACGCCGTTGGCTGTGCGGTAGATGGCTGCTTGCCACGGCCACCTCGTAGAGGTCACTGCCTTCTTGAGGGTGATGTTTTCTGCTTTTCCACAGACTGAGGAAACACAATGCAAAAGGTAGGTAACAGCTTCTCCTCAAAAGAATCTCAGCATTGTTCTTGATTCCTTCTTAGAATGTGCCAAAAGAAACTAAACTGCAGTGATGACTATGAAGGGCAGTTGTCTAATTAGCCTCTGTCTCTGACCTGCAAAATTATAGGAGTATTTTATATAGCTTTTAAAAAATATACTCAAGTTTTCTGTTATTATTTGAATTCCTGGGTAAAGTAGGAGTGTGGATTTAGCACTTGAGCAGGTGAATTTTCACAACAACCTTATTGAGCTGCACTATAATGAGATGACTGCAGAAAGAAATGGAAAGAACACTCCTGATTCTTTTTTATCATAAAACACCATAAAGCCAGTGGTGCACTACTATTCACCCTAGGCAGTCCCAGTGTATTTGTGAGGCCTCTCCTGGCACGAATCTTTGCACAGGTCACTTCATGCTGATAAGAACAAACTTGCCTTGTGACAAGAATGTTGAAGCAAATGCATCTAAATCAACAGTCATCCTGGGGAAAAGAAAAAGCTCTGCCTTGTTCTAGGAATATGTTATCCAGGCTTGGACCTGGGGTAAAATCCCCGGTATCATGAAAGGTTTACTTCAGTTGGAAGAGTTACATTGCACAGTTGCATTTTTCAGTCTCCCTTAGGAGACTTTTTCTTCCTGATATGTAGTACATGCATGTCCATAGTGAATGTGATGCTTTTCAAAATACATGACATGATCTCAAAGTAAAAGCACAAACAAGAACAATAAAAATTTGTTTGTTGTTGAGACCTACTTTTCACAGTTTGCTTGATGTCTGTAGTAGCATTTACCAAATCTTGTGACATTCTTACCCTAACTTTGTGCACTAGCTCTGGATAAGATTTTATCTGGACTTACAGATTGCAATATGAACCCTTCCTTAGCAGGGTTTATTAAAGGAAGAGCCCCTTTAAAATTGCAGACTCCCCCTTCTATTGCTTAAACTTTGATGGTTTTGTCAGCTGTGTGCCAAAGTATACAAGTGAAAGAAAAATCCCATTTGTAGTAAATAATACAGAAAAAACATGAAATGGTAGTGGGAAAGCTATTTCAAATCAAGAGCAAGACTCACTACACCTTTTGTTAATAAAAGAGTAGAAACATTAATGGCAAATTGCAGTGCTGAAAGCCTGATCAGTTTACCATCAACTGCACAAGTTCTACTGGTGGATAAGAAGACACATATATCCTTCAGGCTTTATTGCTCCTTTCTCCCAGCTGGAAGCATAGGCAGCCTACACTGCTGTGCCTCCCGAAATATCTAAGATGAATACACATCCTGTTCCCTCATTCACCCAAGAGATATGCACTTTTTTTTCCCTTGGAGACTCACTTGGAATACACACAGGGGCTCTCCCACTCCACTTCCCTGTCTTCAGGCAAGTCCTCCTGCTGCTGCCCAGGCGGCGGTAGAAAGGAGAAACGCACTCGTACTGGAGCTGAGTGTGCAAGTGCTGGTACCCTGGGGGCAGTTCTCCAAAGGGCAGGGCTGGCTTCTTGGTTGGATAGATTTGAAGCTTTTGCTTGCTGAATGCAGAAGAGTAAAGTTGATGCAAAGGTGTTTCTCTGTTTCAAGGCACAAAGAACACAGTAATTATAATATTATAAAAGCAATGATTACCATAACTTTATCACTAGTTGTGTTAAGTGTCATTTAAAACCAAATGAAATTTGCTTGTGAAAGAATAAGGGAAAAATATCATTCCAGCATAGTTTAGAAATACTCCCATTTACATCCTAGCTATTTTATTTACATATATATGCACACATATATAATTACACATATGTTTATACATTTCTTATTTGTGTCTCTTTTTTTATTTTACAGTTTCTGAATTGCAATCAGTTTCCTCTGAATGTTGAAGTTTTTTCCATTCACAAAAGGACTGAGATACCATTTTTAAAATAAAGAAATTACACCTGAATTTGGCATTGTCATAATTAATTCTCAGTAGAGGGGAGCTAGGCATATCTTCTCTCTAGTGAATATTTTAATAGACAGTATTAGGAATTGATTCAGATTAAATGATGTTGCTAAAGTTGCTTGATTTAGCAATTAACAGAGATAATTGCCTCACCACAGAGATTTCATAATTTCATAATCGCTAAGCTTCCACTTAGAAATTGTACTGATTAGCTGAAACAGGGCACATAATTAAGAAATAAATATAGGCACCAGCATAGATATGGACCATAAGCTTGACTACAGTTATACTTAAATTTTTATCATTTAGAATATGTCCCTTGTTTTAATGCTTAAAAGCTCATGACGACAAAAAAAAACCCAAAACCTCTTTATGTCTGAAAAATTCAGCAGGAAATAAGTTTCCCTTGAGATTTCTGGTACTGCCTACATCCAGAAAAGACATTTTTTTTTTCTCATGATGATTTCATTTTTTATCACAGAGAGACACGGGCTCCATCACTCCATCATATCTAATCTGTGAGACGACACATAGCAGGGAAGTAAAGTTACTAAGAACAAGAGCAATGGCAAGTCTCTTGTATTTTGGAAGAAGGATGAGAGTTGCTGTGATCATACTTAGTTTGCTGGGGTCCTATTCCAAACTCACAGGTGACTTGCAATATTGCATAATCCAGACTTTGCCTCTCTATTGACCTATCAAATGGAGACTCTACTTCAAGGGATTAAAAACATTCCACAAACATGAGATGTCCTCATCCCATGGCATCTTATGGATGGGAGGTCATGTATGTGCTTTCAGAACAGTTGGTATTCATAGCTGAAACATTTAGCCTAAAAAGACCTGTATTGAGAAGTAACAGAGAAATTTAAACAAGAAAAATCCCCTAATGGCCACTAAAGCCTCCTGTCAGCTTCTCAGGGCCATCTCTACATCACAGACCTGGAGAGTGGCAGAGTGATTGGGAAGTATATGCTTGCCTTGTTCCTCAGATCTTCTCTAGGCATCTGCTGCTGGCTGTTGCCAGAAACAGGATATGGCTTGTGCTGGACCTTTTTTCTGACCTGATATGACTGTTCTTAAGGCCAAAGATGAGGACAGTTCTTGTACTGTATCTAAAATTAAATGAGTCATGTACTTCCAAAATAACCCTGAAATGAGAAATTACTACTTGGCTGAAAATGAACCTGCATATTGCAACATAATTAATTCAGATTGGATTTATTTCAAGAAATCATCAGAAGGGTAAGCCCAAGAAGGGTCTAAACTTTCATTTCTTCCTCCCTTCCTACTCTACTTCCTCCTCTCCCTTATGCCCAGCCTCTATAAATTGTTCTATATTGCTTTGGGTGGTGAAGCTTACTGGGAGCAGATTGCATTGCCATACCCTCTTGTCTCCTTGTGCTCTCCCTGTGCACTAAGGTGGCACATGCTCATATTTAAACACACATCATTAGCCCCAAGGAGCTGTTCTTAGACTGTTCTCATAGTCTGTCACAAGCATGCAAGCAGAATTCCAGCATCATCCTGTAGTTTGCCCATCTCTATCTGTGCATTTCTTCCTGGCTGCCTCCAGCAGCTGGCAACCTGTGCTTAATCAGACCTCCCCTCCCAGCAGCTCTCAGTGCTCAGTTTTCAGTGGATTTGTAGGAATCATTGCTCAGGCAGGCTAAACACATGGAGTGAAAAGGAGAGGAGGGGAAAAGCAATCACATTTTGTCTTTAAACTGTAGTTGAGATATTGCATTCTCACCTTGACTGAACCTGCATTGGAAGCACTTTCTGTCTCACCAGGTCAGAGATCTTTGGCTCTCTGCAGGCTAGAAAAAATATAATGTTGCATAGTACTTTTTCACATTCACAGCTCAAGTGCTATGGTTCATACACATTTCCAACCTTTCCTCTCACTAACTACAGTGGTCTGGATTAAGAAAAGAGGCAGTTAAGTTACGTGCATTAAAATAAAGATAGATCCTAAAACCTAAAGCTTGGAAAAATACTTCTTCACAGTTCACACAATCTATCCCATTTACAACAGAGGAAGCTACTAAACTACTCTGTACTGTCACTGTCAGGCATGGAGGAGGATTTGTCCATCATTCAGTGTGTCTGATATCACATTTGCACTATGGCTGACAGTTTTGTATGGAATGTAATTATAATATGGTAATGGAATTATATATAAAATTACTTAATTTCCATCTGTGTAGCCTCACACAGCTAATCCCAGTGTTTTGGCATACAGAGAAAGGCTGCAGGATGTTATGGACTTCTAAGAGTCTGTTTGTACACTCATGGAAGGAATTGGAGGCTCTGATTCAAGGCAACATCTCAGAGTTATCTGAATATGCATAAAATAACAGAAAGGAGATCTAAGATTTCTAGTTTTGCATATTCAGTTTACTTACTTTAAGATTAGGATAAAATATTTGGGTTTATCAGTTCAAATAACTCTGCCAGGGTGTCCTTCCTGCTGCCCTGAGTGGAAGAAAAGGAATCTTGCAGGATGGATTTTATCTGTACGCCTGAGCACTCGTGCTCTGTGTAATTTAACAATATCTAGTTCTTTGTGATTGATATATATGTTAACTGTTATGTCAGTATCACAGCAAGCACCAATAAAGATGCTTCCCACAGATGATTATATGCTTCAGGGAGAGATTATTTTCATCTAAAACAACAGAATAAAGCAAATTCCCTAGGGGACAGACGTATTTCCTTATATTATCATCATTTCTGTTTTAAAAAAATCTATATGTCAAGAAACTGCTTTCATAAAATTAATTTACCAGTTCCCTAGCCCAAATTCATTCATTCATTCATTCATTCATTCATTCATTCATTCATTCATTCATTCATTCATTCATTCACTCACTCACTCACTCACTCACTCAGGGTTTCATACACACTTAATAGAATAGCTCCAGGTCAAAAGCATAGGATTTAAAGGTGTGATTCAGTGTTTTGATGAATGCAGACAATTTAATCATGTCTTCAAGGCTGTAATGTACAGGCTCTGCCTTTTGCACTCATGACTGGTCCCATTGTTTTAAAAGGATTGTGGAAGGACAGCTATTCCCTATGACAGCAACTGATTGTTAATGGTCTCATGAGACAATTATTTCATTCTATTTCAGTTCCCTCCTGATCTTCTTTGATTTTGATCTTATGCAGGTTCAATCCTAGAATGGGAATAATAAGGGTCTTAGGGAACATCCCTGTCCTTGTTTAAAGATGGAATCTTCTGGAATCATTGGCATCTTCTCTGCCTGAGTATAGCAGCCAGTAGAGCTGGCAAACTACCCAACTCAGTATCAGGAACCAGCTTACTCTTAGCAAAAATGATTGTTTGTCGAGTGCAAATGATATTAAACACAATCCAGTAAAACCATAGCAGCTTGTGTGAGTTGTGATAAAAAAAGTTTGTAAACTACCTTTTATGCAGATTGGTTGCTTCCCTGACCATTCTCCATCGTCTTGGCAGGTCCTCTGTTCATTGCCACTAAGAACATACGAGTTGTTACAAAAGAAAGCAATGACTGTGCCAATTTTTGCATAGCGTCCATTCAAGAGCCCAGTGTCTTCTACTACTCTTCTGTAGCCATTGAGTGGGCCACCAGGATCTGAGCAGTTTTTTTCTTCTAGAACTAATGATAGGGGAAAAAGATAGTAACCATTTTATCTGGTTCCCTACATTGTTTTCACCCATCAAATTGCTTGGCATTTCATTCAGATGTTACTAAACAATCTACACTTTATTAAAGATGCCTTTTCAAGACCCATCTGGGATTCCTGTCTTTGAAAATGTCAACTATTAAAGAAGAAATTATAACATAGAGATGTCTGTTATAATACACACTTTAGTCTCACTGAAAGCATAAGATTCTCAAATTGGTAAAAATTATTAAATTGTTAAAACCTTAAGAAGTAGCTGACAATCCTGAAAAAGAACCTTGACTTTCCATGATGTTAATGTTCCATTAATATTAACAAGGCTTCTTCAATAGCATAAAAGGCTGCACTTAAACTATTTGCAGGAAACAAGCCATTGGCATTCTTTTCCCTTTTCTGTATTTTCAATACTTCACTGCACTTGGATAATAAAACTAGACTACTTAATTTTGCTTCCATGTTTGGCTGCATTTTGTTTTCTTAGCACTGAGAGAGATATCTCAATAATCCAGGGAAATACAGGAATTGAAAGAGAACATATGCATCTATTTACTGCAATAAAAACTCAATATGAAAGCTTACTCATGCCATATTCTGCCTATAAAACCTCTTGTAGTTCCTCCTTCCCAGTATTTTCCACTTCTTTTTAAGTCTTGTTGTGTTTTTGGTTTTTTTCTCAATAAACTTAGATTTTTGGCCTAAATCTAGAGGACAGTATTTACCATTTGATGCTAGAAGATGATTTTTCCTTTATTTTTAACTCCTCTGCTCTTTCTGTTCAGCAGCTGACAAGGTACTTTTTTTCTCTTTGGATTACACCTCAGTTTTCTTGTCAGGACAAGAGTAACATGCAATTCTGTTTAATTTCTTTCCCTGGTGTCTCAGTGCATGATAACCAGTGAACATCTAGTTCAGACAGCTGGTGTTGGTGCTGCTCACAGAGAGCCCAGAGGACTGGGACACACCAGCTGACCCAAAATTACCTCTTCATATCATTGCTTCAGACTCAGCTGCCTGCTGAGACTCAGTTCACAAAAGCACCAACATATAATAAAGCCCTGGGACATTTATTTAAATTGCTGTGAAATCAGCACAGTTGCAGTGCAAAGGCACATCCCTGTCCTGTCACAAAGTCATACCTTGTGCCACCAGACAAAGCCCAGCTCAGCAAAGTGTGTGGCCAGCCATAGCAATGCCACTTCAATGAAGAGCATGTGCTTTGAACAGGGAGTCTATTATTCAAGCTAAGTCAATATTTCAGTGTTTTCTTTACAAGCATTGGATTTTAGCATATGCTGAAGGCTATATATATACTTATATACTTGTCCACAAGTCATGTTGAGCAAACAAGGATGCCTGAACTTCCTCTCAAGCAGGAGAAAGGGAAAAGCAGAGCCCTGTCACCTTTTCCTTTGGCTCCGTTTTCCTTCTGTGTACCTCACAGGCTCTCTCACTTGGGAACCTTAAGTGACTGATAACTTGATAGCAGCTAAAGACTACAGAGAATCCCCCACAGAATAACGCTTTATTTGCAAGTTGCCTTCTGCACTGATGGCTGGCCTGGAGGCATCATCTGATCAGCAGCGTGTTTCTGAATGTACCAAAAGCTTGACCATGTAAGTCACTTAAGGCCTTCTCTTATTTCAGTACTTTGACAGTAATTGTCTTCTGCCTTAGGCTGAGGGTTATGACCTTTTTGATTTATTAAAAACAAAGCGAAAACATCTGGGAAGGAGAGACCTAGCACTTCAGTGGCTGCCAAGTCTAGAGACAGCTCTTTAGCCAGGGCCATCATGCAGCAGGGACTTGGCATGATCCTGACATTACATTTGCTGCAAATGGAGACTTCTCTCTAGATAAAAGAATACCTATCTCTTGCTCTTTCAAATGAACTTACACACAGCTGTTTTACAACACTCCCCAAAAAATTACATTGTTTGACATAACACACTTGTAAAAACATTTTATCAATTGAAACAAATAATTCTGGAATATGGAAATTAAATTGTGCAATGCAAATCAACTAAAGAAAAATTAAAGTCTCTTTGGATGGCAAGAAGGAATTTTACAGCTGAACCAATGTGAATGGTGGACATGCCATCCTGCACAGTGAGAATGAATGGAAGTTTCTTTTCTATCAATTTTTTTCTAGGGTGGGAATTGAAATAAGAGTCTAGTGTTCACACAGTAAGCTCCTATTCACCTCCACAGAGTTCACCAGGTTTCTGCAGAGAAGTTGTCAGACACACAGAGCAATGGAAGTAACTATTCATTGCTGTACTATGTCCCTCCCTCGGCTTTGGTCCTAGACATTTTCAATCTGTGTGTAAGAAGGATGTATGCCTGAAGACTTTGAGGTTATTAGGTCAATTGATGATTCAGACAGAGCTTTATATCAGAAAATCTTTGCAGACTGGTGTTTCAGCACAGTAAAATAAGAATTCCTACTGCTTCTTAAAGACAGGAAGACAAAAGGACACGTTACGTCACAGACCTACCAAATTTCAAGTGAGATTTAGACAGTCTAGTTTCATGGGAACACATTGGCCAAAGTATTGGATAAGAATTAAAAGTTAAAGTGACCTTACCACATTCAGGATGATGTGTTGACCAAATCCCATCAAGCTGACAGTAGGCAACACGGCTGCCTTTTAAGCTGTAACCTGCGTTGCACTTGAAGTAAACCCGGGCCCCGTATTTAAAGTCATCTCCTTCCACAATACCATGAGCGGGAGCACCTGGAGTCCTACACATCACCACTGACAGTTCAGATATTTCAAAAAAATCCACTTTATTACAAAAACAGGACTGTGTTAGGATGATTCTTTACTTAGAACATAGAAAAACCAATTACAGTGGACACAGGAGTCAAAATTAAAAGACTGGTATATGCTGATCTTCAGAAAGTTGTTTAGACACACACATCCCGCTTTTCAAAACCTGTCTAGATCCATTAGGTTCAGTGGGATTACTCTGAAGTGTCACAGGATCATGTGCATAAGTGTTTGAATCATTAGGGCTCATTTGCTCAGAATATTAGTACTTGAAGTACTTTCCACCTGAACAAGGATTTTGAATGAACTACCACGCTTCGTCAAGAAAAAATCTGGATCCTTAAAAGCCTTATACTGAAATTCTTTCAAATTCCTCTTTACATTCTATATAGATTTTCAGATAATGTCTCAGAAATATTAAAGCATCATTATTTGTGTAAATCAAACATTAACATAATTACATTTAAAAGGAACCTTGACATTTACTAAACTGGGACATTAACCCTTTCCACAGGATTTGCTCTATTGGGAAAATACAGATGATGGTCCATGTAACTACTGCAAGTAGTAAATATGAAATTAAGTATCAAAAGCAAGATTTCTCTGACAGCATCAAGCCAACCATGCTAAGGTCCACCCAGCACAGAAACCTGTCCAGTTGTGGTAAACAGCAGTGTCATGGGATGATCTTGTATTCCCCATCGCCTGCTGGAAGGTTTTTTTGTGCCTTCGGACTGCAGCCGGGAGGACTCTTCACGGCGGCTCGCCTGACCTTGCAGCCGGAATGTTTACAGACTTTTGCCTGGCTGGAGACTTTTTTTTCCCTCTGCTGACATATATACATGTAGCCCATAACCCAGAGGTCGATGGATCGAAACCATCCTCTGCTACCAGCAGAGGGAAAAAAAAGTCTCCAGCCAGGCAAAAGTCTGTAAACATTCCGGCTGCAAGGTCAGGCGAGCCGCCGTGAAGAGTCCTCCCGGCTGCAGTCCGAAGGCACAAAAAAACCTTCCAGCAGGCGATGGGGAATACAAGATCATCCCACGACAAGCAGTTTTGAAGGAAGGAATATAAAACCAGAACAAGCATATAGAATAATTTCCTGGCATATTCTGTCAGCATTCAGAAGTCTGAAGCTCAAGGACTACAACAATATTTTTGGTATAACATACCTTGCTGATATTATTTATTTTTCTTAGTATTTTCTAAACTCAACCACGTGCTCAATGTCTACAATATCCTGTGGCAATGAGTTGTGCAAAAAATGCACTGCCTTCTTTAGTATTGTTTCTAGTCTGCCACCTGATAATTTTATTTGATGCTGTACTTTCTTTATTATGAGAGGCAGACAATGTCCATACCCTCCTTCTCCAAGTCACTTTTTACATTTTTTAAGGCCACTTTTCTGCATGTAGAAACTACATGTGTATTTCTGTAGGTAATGTTTAATAAACACATGGTTTATTATCCACACAATTACCCATCTCTTTGTCTCTGGCTTTGCCTGGGCCATTCATTGTGAAAAAATGTATGTGAGAGGATTCAGTGCAAGACATAGATTTACCTATGACTTTTTTACCTGTCACCTGTGGTACTTTGCTAACAATAGATAGATCAATGCTAAAGAGATCATCCCTACTTTATGCTTTTAGAATTTGACTTTTCTGTTTTGCCTCATAGCCAGTTGCTTGCTAACCTGCAGCCAAATTTTGATACTTAAAACTTTCAGAGGAAAACTTTTCTAAGTTCTCTGCCTTGTAATCCTTACACCAAGCACACATAAATGCCTTTAGTTATATGGATTGTGGACCATCCAATGATTCATATAAAGAAGACATCAAACAATGAGTTGGAAGAATCATTTGTGCACTAGTGAGCAAAGGTCTTGGCAAGAAAAGCTGCCTAACAATTTAGCATTAGAGAGAGGCCAGAATTATAATGCTCCTAATCAAAACACATCCAGTTAGGGGACCTCAACATCTCCTCTTGGCTCCAAGTATTCTGCATCAATGTCATCATTAGCAAAAGAATAATGATAAACATTTTAAAAAATTAATTCCTAAATTAATTTTAAAATTTAATTCTCATGTGAAATATAGACACACACACATATATATATACACTGTATAGGTGGATATGTGTATACACAAACACATAGATAAATGAAACATAAATAATGAGAACATAGAATTTCTAGGTGTTTTAAATTCTCAGAACACTTATCTTCCCACTCATGATCTGTGTATTCCCAATCACTCCCTCCACATCCTTCTCTGAGCAGCAATCCATTTCCCTACATTTTCATTTCTCTCTTTCAATGTAAGCTTGTCAAAGGAGAAAATTAGATGAACCATATGTGCATCTCTCAGACTCCTACATTTTGTCATAAATAAAGGTTTTCTGTTTTGCTTATGGTCCAGTTCAGCTCTGCAGAACAAATATTTTGGTGCTTTTGTGTTCTAGGTCCATCCTGGAAAAAATGTCACCAAGCAACACTTGCTCACTAAGTGTAAGTATCTGTTCTTGTTCAGTCCCTAAGTGCTTAAGAGATTTAGTTTCTAGTCCTTTTGATTAGTTTGTTACCAGACTTTCTTTAGATTCTCTGTGCCCCTGTGAGCCAGCTGGAACAACTCTGGTTTTATTTATGATGTAAATTCAGTATTTCATACATTTCATACAGATTCATTTAGTACTGAACTATAGCCTAGAGCAGAGGACATGGAGGCAGAAGGTCATGAGGTCTAATCATAGCTAAAATAATGTGGTCATAGGTAGGTTGCTTCATCTGCTGTGACAAATGAGAGGACTCCTTTCATCATAGGGATGTTACAAGCATTAGCTCATACCCACTTGTGTCACAGAGCCACTGTAGGGTTTCTCTGATGGCAAAACACCTCAGTATTATTAATAGATGTATCCTTTTGGTTACCCATGCCTTTAGCTACTGTTTGTCTGCTCCCCTGTAACACAGAGATGAATTTGTCACTGCAGGCACAGCCATTCCGTTAATTTTTTTCTATGGATCATTTGGTAAGCTCATTCTTTCTCTCTACAAATTAAATGCAGTTTTGAATGTTGAGATGTTCCCTGCATCTCAGTCCCACAACTGAGCTCTCTGTTTTCAGCAATATTATCTAGTCTGAAAGTCTCATACAGTTACTGCAGTACCTGCTTCTACTGCTTTGGTTTGAGCTCTACAGGTTTTTTTTTCTTCAAGTTTGACTTGCCTTTTATCCCTTTCACTTAATATGTTTCAGGGAGCTCTTTTGCACCTTTTCCCTTTACTTGTGAACACTTCAGGCAATGGAGTTTTGTAGAGCTATTATGAAGGGAATCCTAGCCCCTATGTGTTTCATCCAAGTCTATCTTACTTTTTTGTGGATAGCTTCCCATCAAGAGTGAATTTGACTAGTTCTTACATCTTTCAGAATGTGCAGTGTATTCCATTGAATTTTCAGGCAGCTTTCTTTGTTTGAGATATTTTATTGAAGTCTCTCAACATTGTCTCCTGGTGCACGACTAAATCCAGCTCTCCAACAGACATTTCTCAGAAGTCAAAAAGAAAGGAAAAGAACATTTTGTAAATGTCATTCATACTTAGCTCTGCCCTCTGGACACACATTAGCCATAAAATCCAACCACATGATCTGTCCCACTTCCCTTCAGTTTCTAAGCTTTCTGAGGTATTTGATATGATTTCAGATTCCCTTGCCTAGGCAGGATGGACCTTACCCTTCCATCTACTGAGTATTTCTCAACATCAGTCCTCCTTCTCTGCATGGTCCAGCAGAGAGGGCTGGACCCCCCTCACAGCTCTCACTCACCTCCAGCCATCCCCATCCCAGCTCATATCCACACCCAGCTGTACCTGTGCCTGGTCTGCCCTGGCTGCTACAGCACAGACAGGGCTATGAGCTGTTTGGACAGCACTTCCTTGGCAAGCAGGTGGTGGGCTGGCCAGGAGCACTCCATGAGCTTGAACCATTCCTAGGCCACAAGTTAGACTGCTCTGCTCCACATGAAAAAAACCCAAACAACATCCCTACTGCCCTGTGACTCTGGCTTTCTACCTTTGGAACAAGCTGGACATGTGTCAAGTGCTCAACCTTGACACCTTCCTCTTGGACCAAACCCACCAGGAACCCAGAAAATGGACGAGGTGTCTACAGAATTCTACTATGAGGTGGTAATAGACAGCCAAACATGAAAGACATTCACTCAAGTTCTGTCAAAAAACATCTGAGCAACCCAGAGACTCCAGGAGGGTCAGGCTGATCCCATTCTTCCTGCCAGGATGTCATCAGATCTACAAACATCCTGGTGAATTTATATCTAGAAAGGTGAAATTAATGTTAGGGACAAATAATGCTGAGAGTGATTAAGAGCTAAGGATGACCACTCTGCTCATGCAAAAGTTAAAAACTACAATGACTGAAAAGGTAAAAAGAGAAAGGACACATTAAGAGGTTTAAAGAAGAACAAAGAGGTATATTCAAGCAGGATAAAATTAGGAACAGGATAATTCTTACTCAAAAAAAATTTATAAAAGTCTCCTTGGCAAATGTTGGAAAGGCATAGTGGGATGTAAGTAGAAATTACATGAGTCTCATCATTTGAAAAGTGAAACTCCAGCTAAAAAAAATAGAATGGACTTTGTAGGGAACAGGGAAACACCAGCAAACACATCATGAGCAGAGATTTTTGTTTAATTTTTTTCTTATTCTGCTACACAATGTTGTTCCTGGGAAGTTCCACAATTAATCTATACAGGCATGTAGGTAACCCTTGACACTTTAGGGTTTGAGGTGAATTTTGGCTTGATACAGCTCTGTACAGTTGATAAGAGAGCAAAGTAGGAAGGTATATGATAGGGTGGTTACAGGCTCCTCTGGCAGAAATGCTCAGTTGTGACAGCCCAGCTGTTAGATAATAAAACCCAGAGCTGCCTCAAGTGTTTATATCACAAACTCACACATTCCTGATAAAACTTATAATACTTCTTGTCTCTTACTTTGGTGTCTTGGGAAAAAGAAAACAATTTCTGTCCTATATGAAACATTAAAATGGCTTCACATTTCATGGACAACTTTCCTCAATCTGAGAAAAACTTGACTAGAGGAACAGTAAGTTCCTGAATTTTTAAGTAAAATATTCTATTATTAATAGTAACAGTAAAAATTCCTTTCCCTTTTAAATTATATGTAAGATACATTCCTCAGATCAGAATTATCTGCCATTTAGAAATAGTCTTTGGGCTCATTTTATCACCAGTGAGATAAATTAGATGATCTCCTGAGCTACACTTTTCTCTCTCCAATATCCTTCAAATCCTGCCTGATGAAATTATCATTTGCTTTTGTCCCAGAGTCTCTTCATTAAATGAACACTATTTTTTTCTGCTGCCTTCTTCTCACCCACTTTGTTAAATAATATATACTCCCTCATACATATAATTTATTATCTCTAAATTCTGCACAACCTTTCAATAATATATTGCATGCCTGAAATAAATCTCATTTCTCATTGCTGGTACTAATAAAAGGTTTATATTTCCCTTTTTCCCCCTCCCTAAAATTAGGTGCAAGAGCTTGCATGGAATTTTGTTCTTAATTTACTTACAAAATTTTTTAATGTTGCTACTTGCATACTCCCAAGACAGAGTTTGGCTTTCAGGCTGACTTGTGCTAATGTATATAGCACATTTTGCCTATGTAGTATAGCTCTGAATGTTTTTTATAGAATCATTCTATGGTTTGGGTTGGAAGGGATCTTAAAGATCATCTAGTTCCAACCTCCCTGGCTTGGGAGTCTCTCTCCAGATCTCTTGTAGCCCCCTTCAGGTACTGTAAGAGTGCTGAGAGATCTTCCCAGAGCCTTCTCCTCTCCAGGCTGAACAACCCCAGCTCTCTCAACCTGTTCTCATAAGAGAGGTGCTCCAGCCCTCTGATCATCTTCCTGGCCCTCCTCTGGACTTGTTCCAACAGGTCCACATCCTTCTTGTGTTGGGGACCACAGAGCTTTTCTAGGTCCTTGTAATGTTGCTTTTGCATAAGCTGTGCTGTCATGCTCAGTGGAGGTCAAACACTGAAAATGTTCCCAAAAACTGCATATGGTAACGAGCAGGGGAATAGAGCAGCTTCTGCTGTTACAAATCCTAACATCTTTCTGCAGAAAAAGATAGAGTTATGGACTTATGTTGGAACCCTTGGGGCCACCATGCTGCCCAAACCAGTCTCATGACTGTCAGAAAAGGCCTGATAGACTGAAACTGAAGAAATTTAAATCACTATCCTCAAAACCAGGACATTTTGTCTGGAGAAAGTCTAAATTACATTCTGTTCCCAGTGAGTGCTGTCATTACCCTGCATGTTGCTAAAAGTCACAGCAGCCCCTGAGCCAGAAAAACGCCTGCACAGGGCTCCTGAGCATCAGGATTTTGGATCTGAGCTTTGGGGTTTCATGGTTTCACAGCAGTGGCCAACAAGTGCTGTGCTGTTAGAGGACCTAGAAGCCTGAGAAATGTGGCTCCAAGATCCTGTTGCTGAAGGGAGCACAACATGCAGAGTATGTGAAAGTGGCTTTTTTTTCCTCTCTGTGATTAAGAAAACAAAAATTAAAGGAAAATTCCAGCAGAAAATACAAATTTCTTTGAAATTTACTGCTATGAAACCATTCTATGAGAAAGCTCCCAGCCAGCTCCACCTACATGCACTTTATACAGCTCACTGATATTTGCAAAGGCTGCCTACAGCTGAGCCTACTAAAGTCAATAGTGGTAAGTCCCATCGTGTTTGATGTTTTGACTGTAAGTCTGATTTGATCAAATTCTTTTCCTTGGTTTAAGTTTTGTTTAGAGGACAAGCCTGATTACCTGAGTATCATTACATAACAGTAATCTCTGTTTTTCCAAATTTTTTTATAATATTTTACTGCTGGGGAAGCTACAGCATGGAGTTATCAAGTGATTAACCTGAAGGCAAGCAGTGAGTGACTGGCAGAGCTGGGAAAAGTCATCTCCTGATATTCTTTCTACCTTTACATTTAAAATGACCTGGCTTTGTGCAGAAATCAGCAGTAAATTATGGTACCATTTAGTAATCTACATACTATTCTCAGCAGCAGGGTTTTGTCCAAAGGTGATGGAGCCATATGGGAGCAGATAGTTCAGAGTGTCTGAACACAAAGCACATGAGTTAAGGAGAGACCCAGCCAGGAGCAGCTTAGCAGCTACTGCTGGGTATTGTGAATCCCTTTGCCAAGGCCCATGTGTAAAGAGCTCTCTGAATTCAGACTTATGGAATCTGTAGTCTTCACTCATGACAGAGCTTATTTCCTGATCTTGGCCCCTGAGCTCTGTCAGTCCATGTAAATCTCTGATACCATTTATTCCTGTGTTTATCCCTTCTCTTCCCAGCATGCATCCACAAGGTGAGTCCGCCCCAAGTTCTCACAGGGTTTGCCAGCAGAGAAGAGCTGCCATGGGGGAGGACTCACATGGTTCTCCAGAGACATCCTCCTTTTGCAGCTTGGCATAGCAGCCAGAGATGGTTAATGCCTAACACATAAGCCCACAGAGACTAACTTTAGCCAAAAGCATAAGGACATTGGCTGTCAAAATATTTTTAGAATGGCTGTATCCTCTAAGAGGGAGGTGAGGGATTCCTGTAGGCCAAAGCTCAGAGTGCTCAGACCTGCTTTTCTATTGCTTCTCATAAGCAGTGCTCAGGGCTTTCCAACCAGCATATGGGTTTGACAATGGATTTGATAAGGTAATCTGCATTGGGAGGTGTCAGGCCATCCTGCCCTCCTGAGGCAGCGTGCCTCTGCACTCTTCTCTGTTCAGGCCTGAGAGACCTCCATGTATTAGGTCACACACACTATGAGGCAGGAACTCTGACTCCAGACTGATTCTTTAGGAGTCTCAGTGTTCTTGTCTGGCTCCTGTCTGCCTTCAAGGTTCTCTGCATGCTGGGATTATGGGCACCTTATTACTTACTGTGCTGATAGCAACATGGGATATGTGAGGTCCTGTAGTGCCTCATAGAGCAAGCTGTGTAAACTGTGGTGGGAATGTCCTCTCTGTGACACTGCTGACACTGTCTCTGAGCCTACAATTGTTTCAGCACAGGCTTTGTTTCTACAAGGAGCTCAACTCACAGCATGGTACTTACACTCAGGAAAGAGCCTGGCATCTTCTGATGCTGTTCTCAAGAACAACTCTCAGCTCAACATCTCCTGAATAAATGGAGCAAACACTGCAGGATCCAGCATAAGGAAACCAACATTCTTTCACCACCTCCCTGAATGTCCCACCTCTCCTACACTGGAGAGCACTGATGACTAAGAAGCCACACGAAGGAGCCCAGCTGTTCTGCTCCAGATTCTGGCAAGAGCTGGATGTGAATGTGAGCCAGAGAGGCTCGATGGCACTAGCTTTGCAATGTGATCTTCATTCTTCCCCACAGCAGGAACAGACTGCTGGGAGCTGAACAGCTTTGGAGGACAGGTGGTCTTGGTCAGGACTCTGAAGAAAATGCTTTCTGGGGGTGGTGTGTGTTTACACAGGCTGTGTCTGAGGGGGCTGGTGAGGACTAGAATGCTCGCTTGTCTTCTTTGATTCCACTCAAAACTTTTACTTTTTGGAGCTGACAGGCTCTGCACTTTAGGTGAAAAAAAGAATGTGGCTGCAACTTTTAGAACCAGAAATTAGAAGGGGGTGAACAAGGAAAGCCAAGAGTGCTAAGGTTTGGATTGAAAATTAATTCTTTTTAAAGCAAGATTCTCATAGCAGGGAGTAAATGCTTGCAAACCCCACAGTAGATCATGTACAGGAAAGGGTATGGAAACTACTGTGATAAAAAGGTGTTCACAGTGATGGCAGTGTTTTCTGAACAGCTACAGCCACATATCAAAGGAGGTCTGCTCTATTTGGTCTTGCTTGTCACCACAGACTCAGCAATGACTGGGTGAGGCTCTAGGTAGGGGCCTCAGAGGTTCCTCAAACCTCTGTGTTATCACAGACACTTGGCCAAGGATAAGCCCCACAAAATTGCTCATGGTGGTTGCAATAGCTGAAACAGCTTGGCCTTCAGTATCAAATACACGTCCTGAAGAAGTAACAATTATTCCCAAAAGTGTGCCTGTGCATTGCAGTAGATTCTGTTTAGGTTGCTGGCAAGGGAGGATTTTTGATAAACTATCTCTGCCCTCAGTCACTTGTGTTTCAAAAAAGAGGAAACACTCCAACCTCCTTCATGCCTCTTGTGATGTCCCAGGCTACATCCTCCCAGCTCCATGCCCAGTTCCAGCCACAGCTCATGAAGAAGTGCTGGGACAGACTATTCATTACAATGGTCTTTGGCCTTTAATTTATACTCCATGAAAAAGTCCTGGAGGTTTAAATCTCCTCTCCTTGTTGCATTTCACCCGTCCTCACATTAATCCTGGAAATGTCAAAGGAAATCATAACAAGAGCAGCTGATCATCCAGCTCCAAGAACCAGAGAGTAGGTTTCCAGTCCTGCTCTCTGGGCCTCTTTGCTTTTGCAGTAGTTCCACCAGCTAGGAATAATTACACAAAATTATGACGTAATCCCTACTGAAATCCAAATCTTTTCATTCCCTTCCAGCCAATTGGAAGTTGCCCCTGATGTTTTCTAGCTCCCTGCCTCTGTGAATGAGACCGTATCCATGAGAAAATATGCTTGGATCACTCACTGTGATTTATTCATCCGGAGGCAATTTGGAGGCCGTTGCTTACAATTAGCCACTTGATCTTTATCAGCATTGTTCTTAGCCCTTAGAAAGCTGTGTCTCTGGATACAACCTTTCCGGTACTTGGACGGCCTATTTAATTATACAACTGGACCTGTTTGTGCACTGGCATGCTGGAGTGAATGAAATCCTAACAATCCTCAACGTTCATTTTCTCTATCAGTAGCAAGAACTAATATTTATCACAGGTTTCCTAATGTGTCCCTTGGAAAACATCACAATATCACCCTGCAGGGGAGAGCACTGTCTGCTCAGAGGGAGGACTGCAGGGCAAGAAAGAAGCAGATATGCTGATTATTATATCAAATTACAAATGAGAGAGTAAATAAACCTGAGGTGTTTCATTGAGGAGATGTCATCTTTCCAGATAAACAGGGACAAGTCCAGGCAATATTGGGTGAAAAAGGCACTTTAATAAATGCATACTGCTGTGAAAAAAGGTTTCTGAATGCACATTAACTGAAACAAGAGAACAATATTTAATGATACAGATTCACCCGAGCATAGTTGACAGAATACTTTATTCAGCCTTTTGCAGGGATCTGAGCTGAATTTCATATAGGAAGGAAGAACTGGCATTGCCCATTTTAGAAAATGAGATGGAAATTACCCAGTGTTGAGATGAGAGTATAGGGAAATAAAAATGGAGGGAACTAAAAAGCAGAAGAGTACTAAGGAAGTAGCAGGGCAATTTGATTGGCTGTGAAATGCAGTTCCTGAGCTCTTCAAAAAACCAAAGTGGAGAGTGGGAGTCATAAGAAAGAACAAGTGGGATTCTGCCTGGTCAATTTTGTCATCATTCCTGCCTCCTGGGGCCAGTCTGCCTTGGCAGTGTTTTGCATCACCAGCAAACAGCGTGGAAGACAATGACATGATTCCCATGAAGGGAAGTGTGTAAGGTAGCTGCCTCAGAGATGTTTGAGTGTAAAATCCTCAAGGAGGAACAAAGCCTTTTAATGAACTTGGGGGAATGGGGAAGGGAAAGAACAAAACTGTCAGCATTGAAGAATGCTGATTATTTCAGCAAACTTTCAAAGTAGCTTTAAGGTTACCCCAAAGCATTGCAAGAACTGCAATCTATATGCTTGTAACCCAGTACAAACAGTGTTTCACCAGTCTTCAGAGAGGACTGAACAGAGGGGTAGGAGGGGGAAGAAAAAAAAAAAGAAAAGTTGTGTTTTGGGAAGGTTCCTGCAATTGAAGCTTACAACTACGTGTTTTCAGGCCATGGACACTGGAGAGAGGCCAAGCAGGAACAATTATGACCTATTTTGTACTTTTCTTAAGGTTCTTCTTTGTTTTGGGAGGGTTAGAATTTGCATCTAACCCATCACTGTATTCTGGAGAGGTAGGTTTGGTGTTGGTATCTACTGCAGAGTGTGGGTGGTTGTTGAGTTTGGGGGTGTCCTTTATGTCCTATATTGGTGCTGATTCTGGTTTATTTGGGTGGAATGTCAGTGGATTATGTTTATTCTTTGTCTTCAGTGGCAGATCCTTTTCCAGAGACTTGGGAATATTTGTTGTTATGGTGTGGGTCTTGTTTAAGTTCTTGGAGGTAGTTATTGGGGGAGTTTACTGAATGCTGAAAGTTTGAGGTGGCTGCTGTTGATAGTGTTTTCTGTTCAATCAGATTTTAGTGGTCTAGCTATGTTTTATTCTTGTGGGGTGGGGATGGTTTTGGTGGGGGCTGTTACTAACTTTATTGGTTGTTTTGGAACTTGTGCAGAGGTTATCTGACAGGGTGATCTGGGGAGTTTAAAGGCAGAAATCAGAGAATAGTTTAATGTAAAATACCAGCTTTGAGAGTTGGAGATATAGGTTTAAGCCCTCTTTTTCTGAGGTGACTTGTGGAATTCTAAGAGGAAGTGTAGTCTTCACTCATTGGTTCAGAAGACAAATTTTTTTTGTAAACTATTAGTTGATTATTTCTTTTTTCTAGGGCTCCAATAATGGGGAAGAGGATTAGGAAGGTGGTGAAGTAGATTAAGGAGGCTAGCTGGCCAGCAATGGTGAATGCTTGATACAGGCAGAGATCCCAAATCTATAATCTACCCTGGGCCCTTCTCTCAGTTCTCCTACCTCCAAAATCCCCAAAAGGTTCATCTCCTCACACTCAGCTCAGAGGCAGAAAACATCTCCATCAACAACTTAACAACTGTATTCCAGCCCCCCTACCCTGTGACCTTTGAAAAGGTGGGGGTGAGCTTGAGGTGTGCCAGTGATGCAGACTGGATTTTGGGCTGCAGGCAGCTATTCTGTGCTGAAAATCTGGTTTATGCCATGTGTTAGAGGAGGCTTGTCAGAGAGGCTCAGCCTCCTAAGTGATTCAGGGGTGAAATGACAGGCAGGAGAGAATCCTAGGGATGGTTTTATCTCTAAGATGTCTTAGCAGACTGAGGAAAAAGTTCAGTATTATTTTGAGGTGGGCAAGTTGAGACTGCTTATGAATATATTTATTGCAGTTTAGAAGTACACTTGTTTCCTATGGCAGGCCTATCCTTGCATAGATTACATTAAAAAAAGAGACAATTTCTGATTTATTTAGATGTTGGCAATGCCTGGGGCTATGCTCTGTCAGAATATCATGGGGTTTTACCAGATATGTTTCACTTTCTGAAAAACTAATAAAATTTTTTAGTTAATTGACACTGAGGAAATAGCAAAGGGACAAGAGGAGTTGTCAGTAAAGCAGATGTTATGTCTCTTTCAGCCTTGGTGTCAGTGACACTTACTCACTGGAGGTTCAAAACACTATAAAAGTATTATGAGATCAAACACTGTTAAATGGTACAAGCACCTTCCTCCCAGAGGGTGCATGACTTACCCAATCTGAGTCTTACTGATGGAACTGAGGGAAAGGCCAGTCCTAGGGACCTGCAGGTTGATTTACAAGCAGCTGTTGTTTAGTGGCTGCTTCAGATTTTTGTAGCAATATCCATCCTCAGCCATTAACATCATTTTTCTCTCAGGTGTTCCTGTCCTCCTATGAGGCATCTTGGCTGTTTGTGTAACAGGAGGTGCACAGCTTTACTTTATTGCCCAGTGAATTAAGACAACCCAGAATTGAAGTTAGGTTATCTTAAAGCACCACACAGAATGTTTGGTGGTTTGGCAGTTTCTGTGTGAGCAGTTCCAGCATCCTTCTAACCAAGGGAGAAATCTCCAGGAAATATGCTGAAGGGAAAACTGGGAGCAGAAATCTCTACCTCCATCTCAACCCAAGCCCTTCAAATTCCTGCACCAAGTACTAACCAAGACAGATTGCCTTGTAAACACATGATTTTCCTGGAAAGGAGTATCCTGTGGGGCAGTGAGTATGCTGTGGGGCAGGATGGGGAAGTAAGGATAACATCCTAGCAAACATTTAAGCAGCATCACAGTGTTCTTCTGATCAGCTCAGTAAAACAAGAGAGGGCATTATGCCACCAGAACTGAACTCTGAAGTGACTTATTAAAAACCTCTCCCTATTATGTTGCCTCTCAGAGGCAGTTCTCAGCCACCTCTGAGACCATCCTGTGGTCACACTACAGAGCTGCTGCATGACAGGCTAAAGTGTGGTGCTTCAGCCTATAGCCCCTAATGGATCTTCAAAACCCAAGAAGTGCCACTTTGAGTGAAAGGGTTTTGTGTGGGTCTCAAGGCAGGTGAACCCTGGGACTATAACAGTGAAAAAAGGCCACTAGCCTTTACTCCTTAGCAGCTCTAGGTATATATGTCATTCAACAGCAGGGGCAGGGCCTTTGTTTCCCATCCCATATATACATGCCTATAGGGAGGACAGTGGAAATGTGGTGGAGAAGGAGTGGCATTAATCTCATCTCTTTGACATAGCCACCAAAAAAAGCGACCTTGACACAAGTGAGGAAGAACTCTGTCCCTTTAAAAAAAACTGTAACAAGCTATTTTCTGCCAGAAAATTCAAGCAAAGCCCAGCAAACTAAAAAAAAAAAGAGAAAAGACCCAATGGCAGTCCCAAAAGCAGGGAAATTAAGAGTCATATTTCTATTTGGAACATTTTCCCTAACTGGAATAGGACTGATTTCCAGGACAACATTGCAAGAAAGGACTTGGGCATTTATTTGGTTATACCTGAAGTTCTCCATTGTAATTATGCAGTGTAGGTAAAGTGTAACACAAGTGAGCTGCAAATGGCACACTGATTATACACTGATATAATGTATAATTATACACTTAGACAGTGATTATGGCACTCCTTGAAGTCTATTACTGAGAATCTTTCTGATAAAATTTTTTTAAAAACTCCAAGCATTCTATTAGAGGATTCTGAATTACATGTCCATGGTTAGGTAGGAAAACTAGGTTTAATGCCCAGAACCTTTCCCCAGTGCCTCATCCTAAGCTCTGCTGGGTTTCAAACTCTGTCTAGTTTATGCCAAGCACTGACAGCTGGGCTCCTTTCTCCCACAGCAGAACAGGGGGCTGCATGTGGCTGGTGGGATGTTAGTGCTTCCTCCCTACCTTAGATATCAGTCACTCTGATAGGATGAGTGCATGCCTAAGAACCAGCCCAAGTCACAGATGTATGGGGCCAAAAAGGATGGAAGTGGATTATATCAGCAGTGGGGAAAGGCCTGAAAGCTATATTCAGAGGCCTGTTGGCACACAGTAAGGCCAGCCCTAGCAACATCAAAGGCTACAGCAAGGAGTTAGTTTATACAGTTTTGTCAGCTGGATTAGACTCTTCATTAGGATGCAGAACAAACCTCTTCTACTTGGCAGACAGGAGCGAGAAACAGAATAAAAATGGAAATCAGATCTCAGCCCTGAATTCCCCATTCAGCGAAGCTCTTCTTATTTGCGTAGGAACTCCAGTTCGCCTGGCTTTGTTTGAAATAAAGGTAACAGGAAATTTCTGGGCAGGATGAGGTCAAGGTCTCTTGCTTTGGGGCCAGCAAGCCCTGGGAGGACTCTTGAGTCAGAACAGCCCGTCCTAGGAGGAGGACAAGCAGAGGGCAAGAGCATTTGCTATGGAGTACCAGCAATATCGTCTCTACAGCTGCATCCTCAGCAGGCAAACTCGACAGGGAGACTTTGGAACAGACCTTTCTTAGTTTGAGTAGAACAAGCAGCTGTCACGCTGTACAGAGTCATGGACAGTCTGACACTGGAGTGGATGGGTTTTAGCATGCAGGTTGTGCACTAGACCACTTGTGACATTCCCTCTGCATCTTTTGATGAAGTTGCTGGTCTGTCTCAGTGTATTTGCAGGCCAGGAGAACAAGATTATCTGATTTTGTGGGTTCCTAATGCCTCTGACAGCATTAAAATCCACAAAGGTCAAAGAGAAAAGCCTGAGCTCGATCTCAATCATGTCAGCATGGCTAAGGGGTCACTGGGAGGGGTATGTAGATATACTGCAAATTCACTTTAAGATCAGAAAGAAGCCCACGTATTAAAAACAGAAATTAAATTTCTCTACCTACTGTAGCATAATAGCAAAGCATGCTTATCTGTAAGAAGGTATTTTTTGCTGGCCTTAGGAGTTGTCTTTATTGTGTTTTGGGTCAGAAGATAGAAGGTTAGCATTTGTTTTACAATTCCATATACACTTTTTTTTAACAGTCTCTGGAGTGAAATCAGACATATTTATATAAATTTCTAGCCCTGAAACAAGACTGACTGAAATATATTAGCAGCTGTCAGAAAGATACATGCCTACATTTTACTCCATGCTGTTGAAGCTTTTAAATCACTATTTTAGCCCTTCTAATTGTAAACAAAATGTTAATTTCCTGGCTGCTATAGTAGAAGATAAAAGAGACTGCTAGTTGTAAGTAACCGGTACTTTGGATTATTTTATTAATATTGCAAATTGTAAGTGACAAATTGCAAAGTGTAAGAGCAATTAGGGTTAAATATGACCCCAGGAAAGCAGCTTGACCAGTGTCGATCATCCTGCTAAATAGATGGAATTTAATTTAACAGAGGAAACAATAGGTTCCCTGTGGTTTATCTCATTAAGGTGATTTCCACAATTCCAATAGTGATTCACACATCTTTGAAATTAAACTTGGTAACAGACAAAAAGATAGAGCTGCATTGGGCTGGTAAGGGATTTAAAACATTTCTGATTCTGTCATGAAATACCCCTTGCTAAATTTCTTTAATTTGGCCTTAACTTATTCCTCAATGAGATAATCCCACAGTCTCTCTTCATCTGAATTATGTCCCTTGGATTTCTTTAAAACCCTCATATCTCTCTGGGTACCTTCTGTTGCACCACCTCAGAGCTTCTACATGCACTTAACATTAAGGGGCCCTAATTTTCTTCTCTCTTATACCTATTTTTCATCCATTAACTTTAATGGGATTGCACCTGACTTACTCCAAGAAAACCAGACTGAAAAAGTCAGTCTTATCACATCCAAAGTCATATTCAATATTCCAAAAGTGATAATTTTATGACAGTTTTCTGCAGAAATAAATTTAGTTCCCTTGGCTCCACCTCACAAGACAGCACTTTTGCTGAAAGACCTAAAAGAAAGAAAGATTCTGAGGAAGACACAGTCTCTAACATTTAAACCAAAAGGCTGTTCAGGAAACTACAACTAGGTTTTAAAGAATTACAGGCATAGATATTTTTTCCAGTTCTTCCTTTTGTTCTTAAAAAAACAAATCAAATTTTAATTTTCTTGTCTCTCCATACACTGGAAAATACTTAGGATGCATTTTGGCAAAACTGGAGGAAATATCTTAAGGAAAAAAAAATTACTTGAAGCCAGAGAGAAAAAAGATTGGCCATGATATTTTCCAACTGTAAGGTTTGCTATTCACATAGAAGGCAGCCATATAGGTGCTGGGAAAAAAATATTATGCCTACCATGAGCAAAAGGCAAACTATACAGCCACAAACATCATATAGCAACAGAATTTTATCCACCAAAATTGTTCTTTCAAAAATTAAACTACAGGGTTCCCATCAAGTTAAAAAACTTTCTGTATATATGTTTAAGTGTCTCCTCTCTTTCATCCTGTTAGTACCTGCACCTTTCATTGCTTACAGTGACAGAAATCTCATCCTATTGTTTTTCAACTATCTCCCCTGTTGTTTGCTGTGTGGGCTGCACGGGTGAAGTTTCTACACTGGAATTACAAAAGAAAGTCAGTAAAATAATATGAGCTTCATTCCTTGCCTTGCCTGTACTGTAAAGCCTGCCAAAAGTAGGGTTGAGGTTTGCTGGAAATGTAATTATTTGAAATTTTGGTTGGTTCTGAATCAGACATGAATCTTTCCTTTTTTTTTTTAAACTCTGTTCTAAAGGAGCAGAACTAATCTCGCTGAGCAGTTGCAAAGAGCTCAGGAGTTTCCAGTCCCTACATGACCTGCTAAACAAGTACTCACAGGAAAGAGGCTGTTAGCAGAAGAACCAGACACTCCTAGTCCTGAGGTCAGGAACTTCCAATTTTTAGCAACCTCTTCCCTACAGAAAACATACCAGGAATCTGTGCAATCTGGCAGAAGGTGGCATGCTGTTCAGAAATAAAATTTGTTCAAATTTATGGAAAATATGAAACGATCTCTCCTCATGTCTGAGCTACTTCTGGATCTGTAGAAATTGAAAGGTCTTTTATCTCAAAATGATTCATCTTGTAGGAGGTATCATGTCACTATGATTTAACTCCCCTGATGAAATAAAAGAAATTCCAGGAGATAAATCCACTCCTAACAATGGCATAAGTGGGGAAGAGGTTTTAAAATGAGGTTTTGGTGTATATCTGTTCCTCTGACATAGAATTGAAAACTCTGCTAGCAGGCAAGGATTGTGGGCCTTATGGCCAGAGGAATGCCACAGCAGGATACAGTAAGCCAAGCTTTCTGTCTTGGGCCAAATATGGTGGATTTCACCACTATCACTGAAATCCTCCAGGATCAGCTCTAGCTCAGTGGCTTTAAGTATTACAAAATGCTCCTCTCAGCTAGTATGGATGTTATAGCCTTTATCATGGCACATACTGCAAAATTCTTACTCCCTCATGCTCTTTTCAACCCTGTTAGAGGAAGATTTTTTCATGCACTGGAACAGACAATTGATTTGAATCCAGTTATTTCACAGTTCACTTGTCAGGATAAAACCAGGTGTATGACTATAGGTAGAATGAGGACTACCAACACAGATATGGACAGAATCTACCCTTTTTCATTTGTTTTGATCCCAAGTCTCTCTCATGCATGGTGCCAGAGTTCTACTTTGCAGGTGACTGTGAGGAAAGATGAATTTCCTGTGAATGACTCAGGCTAGAGCATTAAGCACAGGGCTCAGCTGGGGTATATATGCTTTTAGTAGAGAACAGCTGATCCTCATAGGGGAAAGCAGCAGGCAGGGATATCTCTGTCTGGTAAGGCTAATGCATTACAAAGATTTCTTGTGTGCAGTTTCCCAGCTCCAAGTCTGTTTTACCTTTTTACACATTGCCATAAAGCTCCAGAACTATTCAGTGGCAATCTTCACAAAGTGCAAGAAACATTTCTTAAAAAATGCCACAAGAAGCTCAGTGCATTCTCTGACTCTGTGACTGACCAAACCTATGCACCAATGACCCTCCTAACATTTAATGCATCACTGACAACCCTGGAAGCTGGTTATGCACACAGTGCCTGTACTCACAGTTTTCACAGCGATTCCCTGTATAGCCAGCCAGGCAGGCACACTTGTAGGTACTGCTTTTGTCTAGAATGCATGTCCCATCATGAAGACATGGAGATGAAGAACAAGCTGTAAAAGAAAAGCAAGAATGTTCATGGTCTCTCATAGGAGAACCTATCTGTTTTTCCTCATGGTGGTTGTATCTCAGGGTAAATTACATATTTTGGTTAGAAGTTAGGAAGATGCAGTAAAGGGCCTGATGCTTGTCAAAAAGGCTTCTGCTCTTACTTATTAGAGGAGGGACCTAATAGGGATAAGCAGTTATTTTCCCAGCATACATTACTTTTACCATTTTCCTTTAATTGCAGTCAAGTGGTGAGAAAGATTCATGAAAGCAAAATAATTTACATCAAGATCAACTAATGTTTAGAGCTTAGCCTAAATTAAAGAAGTTTAATAGTAATCTACATCTTTCCTGCCATTCAACCCAGAGTTTAGGGATAAGTTCTGGGATCCATGGTTTTTGTGTTTTTTTTTGTGTCTTGGATCTTGTTGTTTTAGATTCTGGGAGTTGCTTTGTCCCTCTTGCATAAAATAATCTAACAGTGATACACATCAAACTGTATACACCAGCATAACTTAATATCAGAATGTGTAACTGTGCATTAAACACCAGCAAATTCCACTGTGTAATAACACACACATGTTTTTGGTACTTGTTCTACAGGGAGATGAGTGAATAGAACTGTGGTAGTTTAACCCCAGCTGGCAGCTAAGTACCACACTCACCCACCCCACCACCCTGGCGGGGAGGAAAATTGAGAAAGAAAAAGTAAACTTCATCAGTTGAGATATGAACAGTTTAATAACTGAAATAAAATAAAATAGGATAACAATAATAATAATAATAGGAATAATAATTACATTGAAAGGGAGAGAGCAAGAGAGAGAAATAACACTGGAGAGAAAAAAATATCTATCCACAACACAGCTATTCACCCCACAACTGACTGAAGCCCAGCCCCTCCCCAGGCAGCAAACCATGCTCCCAACCAACTCCTCCCAGTTCATATAGTGAGCATGATATTCTGTGGTATGGAATATCCCTTTGACCACTTTGGGTCAGCTGTCCTAGCCACACTCCCTCCCAGTTTCTTGTGCAACTCCTCACTGGCAAAGCAGGGGAAATGGAAAAGTCCTTGATTTAGAGTAAGCACTACTTAGCAATCACTAAAACTTTTGTGTGTTACCATACAAAATCCAAACCACAACATGGCCCCCTGAGAGACACCACTTGTCACTGATGTCCACTGGGGCATTGAGCTGTTGACCACTAGATCTGACCACTACCCTCTAGATCTGACCATCCAATCAATTGCTCATCCACTGAACAATTCACCCATCAAATCCATCTCTCTGCAGTTTAGCCAGAAGGATGTTGTGGCCATGCCCAAAGGCCTTATGAAAATCCACAGAGATGACACGTGTAGCCCTTCCTTTGTGCACTGGTGTAGTCCCTGCACTGTAGAAAGCCACTAGATTGGCCAGGCAGCACTCACCCTCAGTGAAGCTGTTCTGGCTGGCCCAAACCACCTCCCTGTCCTCCATGGGCCTCAGCACAGCTTTTAGGAAGATCTGTTCCATGAACTTCCCAGGCATGGAGGTGAAGCTGATAGATCAGTAGTGTCTGCGGTCCTCCTTTCTGCCCCTTTTTAAAAATGTGTGCATTTTTATCTCTTTTCCAGTCGCCAGGGACTTCACCTAACTGCCATGACTTTTCAAATATCATGAAAAGTGATTTGGCAACTGCATCAGGACTCTGGGATGCATGTCATCAGGTCCCATAGACTTATTTATGTGTGTTCAGGCTCCTCAGGGGGTCACAACACTCATCTTCTCTTACGGTGGGAAGGACTTTGCTGCCCCAGTCCTCCCCTTGCAGTCCATCTGCTTGAGAAATGTGGGAGGAGAGGTTGCCAGCAATGAC
>VZRX01004141.1:183977-197939 GCA_013398075.1 Notiomystis cincta | reverse complement strand
GGTGAGAAAGATTCATGAAAGCAAAATAATTTACATCAAGATCAACTAATGTTTAGAGCTTAGCCTAAATTAAAGAAGTTTAATAGTAATCTACATCTTTCCTGCCATTCAACCCAGAGTTTAGGGATAAGTTCTGGGATCCATGGTTTTTGTGTTTTTTTTTGTGTCTTGGATCTTGTTGTTTTAGATTCTGGGAGTTGCTTTGTCCCTCTTGCATAAAATAATCTAACAGTGATACACATCAAACTGTATACACCAGCATAACTTAATATCAGAATGTGTAACTGTGCATTAAACACCAGCAAATTCCACTGTGTAATAACACACACATGTTTTTGGTACTTGTTCTACAGGGAGATGAGTGAATAGAACTGTGGTAGTTTAACCCCAGCTGGCAGCTAAGTACCACACTCACCCACCCCACCACCCTGGCGGGGAGGAAAATTGAGAAAGAAAAAGTAAACTTCATCAGTTGAGATATGAACAGTTTAATAACTGAAATAAAATAAAATAGGATAACAATAATAATAATAATAGGAATAATAATTACATTGAAAGGGAGAGAGCAAGAGAGAGAAATAACACTGGAGAGAAAAAAATATCTATCCACAACACAGCTATTCACCCCACAACTGACTGAAGCCCAGCCCCTCCCCAGGCAGCAAACCATGCTCCCAACCAACTCCTCCCAGTTCATATAGTGAGCATGATATTCTGTGGTATGGAATATCCCTTTGACCACTTTGGGTCAGCTGTCCTAGCCACACTCCCTCCCAGTTTCTTGTGCAACTCCTCACTGGCAAAGCAGGGGAAATGGAAAAGTCCTTGATTTAGAGTAAGCACTACTTAGCAATCACTAAAACTTTTGTGTGTTACCATACAAAATCCAAACCACAACATGGCCCCCTGAGAGACACCACTTGTCACTGATGTCCACTGGGGCATTGAGCTGTTGACCACTAGATCTGACCACTACCCTCTAGATCTGACCATCCAATCAATTGCTCATCCACTGAACAATTCACCCATCAAATCCATCTCTCTGCAGTTTAGCCAGAAGGATGTTGTGGCCATGCCCAAAGGCCTTATGAAAATCCACAGAGATGACACGTGTAGCCCTTCCTTTGTGCACTGGTGTAGTCCCTGCACTGTAGAAAGCCACTAGATTGGCCAGGCAGCACTCACCCTCAGTGAAGCTGTTCTGGCTGGCCCAAACCACCTCCCTGTCCTCCATGGGCCTCAGCACAGCTTTTAGGAAGATCTGTTCCATGAACTTCCCAGGCATGGAGGTGAAGCTGATAGATCAGTAGTGTCTGCGGTCCTCCTTTCTGCCCCTTTTTAAAAATGTGTGCATTTTTATCTCTTTTCCAGTCGCCAGGGACTTCACCTAACTGCCATGACTTTTCAAATATCATGAAAAGTGATTTGGCAACTGCATCAGGACTCTGGGATGCATGTCATCAGGTCCCATAGACTTATTTATGTGTGTTCAGGCTCCTCAGGGGGTCACAACACTCATCTTCTCTTACGGTGGGAAGGACTTTGCTGCCCCAGTCCTCCCCTTGCAGTCCATCTGCTTGAGAAATGTGGGAGGAGAGGTTGCCAGCAATGACTGAGTCAAAAGAGACAGCCTCTGGCCCTCCCTGCAGCCAGACTTGGATGGCTGCATGTTTATATGGGAGCTCTGCCTGGGTCCCCAGCTCCTTCCTGGTGCATGCAGAGGACATAGCTCCTGCTGAGGGAACACCACAGCTGCACTCCCTACCAGGGGGTGTGACCCCTGCCTGGGCTCAGCTCTGCAGCTGCAGTAGGACCTTGCCCTCCCTGTGCTCCCAAGGTGCCATGAGCTGCCAAACACCCCTGGCTGCACTCAGGGCTGCTCTGAAAAGCATGGGGGTACAGAGGGGTGCTTGTTCTGGCAATGTGCAGATCTCCTCAGCACCTCCCACAGGCTGCTCGGGTGTCTCCCACCTCAGGAAAAGCCCCCATGTGCCAGGATCTGTCACTGCCACCATATGGACCAACCTCAGAGCAGCTTCTCTCAGAGAAGTTTCTTATATCCAGATGGAATGAGGTAAGAAATATATAGATGCCACATTCAGATTTCTCTGGAGGTTTCATGTGGTGATGTAAGAGCAATTTATACATGGTCAGGCAATGAGTATCTTGCATGTCTCATTGAAGATTAAGGCCTGACTAAAGACAGTAATTAATTCATTTAAAGAAAATATATATATGGTAAAAGTACTGTATACAATTAATGTAAAATATCACTGAGAAAGGGAAGGAGAAGCAGAAGACTCCTTACAGACTGATCACTGTAGTGATCAACAGTAGTCACTGGTTGAAGCAAGTGAACTTTTATCTTTGTCTTTGTTCCAGCTTTGTCTCCTGATTCTGGAAAAGTAAGCATGTCAAGTGAACAAGGGTAAGTGTCAGATACTGTTCTTGAAAATGCCAGATACTAAAATCTGCTAATTTTTTTTTCTGTTTTAAGGAGTCTTGATTTCCTGGCTTAAGTCAAAACAACAAGGGACAATACTACAAGAGTTTAAAGCCACTATGTTATGTCACTAGCTCGGGTGTACAGAAAGGAAAGCGTTATTGAAAGTCAGTCACTGGCTTTCATCTAACTGGATCCAGCATATGTCTAATCCTTAAGAGACTCTGATAGCTCCCCATCTGGCCTCCCATGCTTCTCATCTGAATTCTGTTGAGTGACTTCTAGTCACTCATGCCAATTACTGGCTCCCATTTCACACTTGGCATGGGATGGGACCTAGCACCTGCCTCCAGACTGGGCAGTACAGCAGATTGTGTGGTTTCATCCTTTAATAACTACACACATGGTGACCTTTCCTAAAGGAGATACAGGCTTTGCAGCTTATTTTGTATCAATCAAGACCTTTCTGGCATTTGAACCAGTGATCTCTGTGCAGTCAGTGCCCCTGCTTCAGCAAACTATGACTTCTAAGCCAGTACAGAGCTCACAGGAAGAGAAAGCAGAAAAGGAAGGAATTCACTTTTGACACGCTTCTTCAGTCCTCTCCACTACCCACTAAAGTGCTGGGGACACCAGATCACCTTCATGTCCTAGTCCACATCCTGTAAGCACCTCTGTTGCTGCTGCTCTCACCTGCAGCACAGGGAATTGCTTTAGTAAGCCCCGTGAAATCTGTTCTGGGGACCTTGGCTCTTCCACAGTGCTGTGCACAGAGGGAAATTTCAGGGCAAACGCTTCAGTTTTCAATGTGCTGCCAGAGCTTTCGATCCTGTGCTGCCCCCGCTTTCAATTCTCTGCTGCCCCATGCTCACTGTATTCTTCCCTTAAATGGTCCTGCTGGCCAGGTTAGTGCTTCACATAAAAGGACACTGGGAGTGTTTGAAAAGCCTTTCACTGCACTACACATTAGACCAGAACAGCCTCATAATAAAGTGCACAAATAGAGCTCCTCACAAACTCTGAGAAGCCCTTTACAATGTGCTCTGTGTGGATTACCACACTTGCAGCCTCACAGCCTCAGAATAATTACCACTCAAAATGGGGCGGAAATAAAGTGCTCAACAATATTCGAATACCGAGTGTTCCCTGCTGGGCAGAGAAAACAGAACCAATTCAGCTTGCACCATATGGAAAATGTTAGTTCCCTGAGTGTAGGCAGCCCTTATGCAACATAGCCCACGCCACACTCATTTGTTCTATATCACCTCTCCTGCTGTAAGCCCAGAAAACTATCAATAGCTAACTGCTCCTGCTAACAGGTACTAAAGGCAGCATTGAAGAACAGGGCAGGCTGAGAAATGGCCTAGGTGCTGCATCCAGAAGTATGAACATTTCAGATTGCTAGTTACACCTCTGATCATTGTTAAGAGCTGATCCAATTCAATTTGTGTATTTATATAAGGGTTATATAAACTAACTAAATTTTCTGAGCCAGATACACCCTGGATGACCTCATGAAATATGGGTCACCAGGGTATACAGAAGGCAAGTTATGGTGAGTCATAGATCCTGAAGAGTTTATCTACAGCAAAGCAGTACAGTCTGATTAACCTTCTGTGCCAGGAGTACTGTAGATAGATTTGACCAAAATTCCTTACATAGCTAAACAAGGAAGATCCAGGAAGTGCATGGAGACTGCAGCAAATACAATGGCAAAATAAGAAGCCAGCTACACTTTCAGTGCTATTTTGTACCTAGAAAGAAACTGGAAAGCAATGTAGGGGTTTCAAGCACTGTGTTGAAACAAAACCAGTAATTCTGGAGCCCTGCTGCTGTCATTCATAACACTGAGATCATCACAGAATGGGAAACGCCTCTTCATTTTTATTTTTTTTTCTTAAAGAAAATAATCCGTTCCTTGTACACACTTGGGGTTTTTGTTTTGGTCTTGGTTGGTTTGGGTTTTTTTTAGTGGTACATGAGCCAACACAAGAGTTATGTCAGGGCATTTTCAGTGAGCTATCTATGAGACTTTGCATCAGGTTTTTGCTGCTTGAGACAGTGACTCTGCTCCTGCATACAGCATTGAGCAATTCTGCCATTGCAGATACATTGCTCCTTCCTCTACTTCCTTCTGTGCTCTTAATTCTTTGATTCAAACAGAAAAGTCACAGAAAACAGCAGCTTGTCTCTACTGGCTGATGTGCTTGTTCTTCACACAAGTAGAAGGAATTCAGTCTTTTTTAGAAGAGCCTCACATTCACATGCCATCTGACAGCTTTTGAATCTTCCCCACACTGACTTTGTGTAAGTTGCTGTTGGCAACACAGCATGAAAATTTTTAATGAAGCAAAACAGGGAAAGAGATTAGTGAAATTGAATTAATGAGAATGAGTGGCATGTTTCACTTTTACATTATGTTACCTGTAATTTCTTCAAAGACAGCATGAAATCCATCAAAGTTCTTGGATCCATCAGACTGGAAGAGGACATGGAGTGAAGACCCAGTGCTTCGGATGGGAGGTGGCCTCTCGTTTCCACAGAATTTCTTTATTATTCGACTGTCCAAATTGTCCCCATCTCGGATCTCCACATAGTCATACTGGCACATGTAGTCAAACTCCAGGCTCAGCATGGAAAATCTTGGGGAACAAGGACAAACAGTCAGACTGCTTACCTCTGCACCCTGAATACTATTTATTTGGACATTTTGGTGTTTAGGGCCTACTCCCTCAGTGAATCAATGACTCCCTAACCACGTGTAGACACCTCACTCATCTCAATTTTTGCATCATGATGCCTGGAATCCGGCTCAACTCTACACAGTTGCTCCATGAGAACATTCAAGTGTCAGGAAGTGAAGTCTAAATTGAAGTCATAAAATCTGTTCAAATGAATCAGGTCCCTAACCATAATACAATGTCAGAACTTTCATCCAGGGTCAGGCACTGCAGGAGGCATAGAATTTCTATTAAGACTGTTTGCTAAAATCATTCTCTTTTCCCTAAGTAAAGTTCTAAGTACTGAAAGTTATACTATCAAATAACAAAGTTCAAAAGCTTATTTACATTGTAATGTTCAGAAGTCAGCAATTAGGGATACAAGGAAAGCTGGGGGTGTAAAAGAAGCAGAAACAGCCAGAGAAACAGAATCAAAATACTACAGCACGTTTTGCATTAGAAAGCAAAATGGTAGTAAATCCCCAATGTGTGGCACTTGCCCGTCTTTTGAGAGCAGAAATAAGGCAGAGGAATTAGTGCAGAAGGGAAATACTTAAAGCCTTTTCCCACAATGTCTGCTCTTTCCTAGCTTCGATCCAGCCACTGTGCAAGGCTTTTGTTCATTAACAGCCATGCTATATGCTGCTATTGGAATTCAGGTGGGCACAGAGCCAAAGCACCCCACCAGAATGTGAACGAGAAACAGAGGGAGCAACACGAAGTGCCTCTGGAGAATGTGCAGTGGTCAGGGGGCTGGGCTCAGCCTTGGTGCAGCAGGAAAAGGAGAAGAAATGGGCCTGGGAGAGGCCATGCTGCTAACTGTTCAGCAGGATATTCTACAAATGAAACTCCTTCTTGTACTCAATCTTCCTGAACACTCCGAATGCTGCAGATGTGTATTTAGGATTAGGCTTTATCTCCCACATTGCCTGTTCCAGTGGGTTCCTAGTGGTTTGCAAAGACTGCATTTTCACGCCAAAGAGGTGAGACAAATTTTGGATCTGCTCCTGGACCTCAGAGTCGGAAGGGAAGAGAATTCTGCAGCTTATTTCATACTCCGCTCATTTTGAGACTCAGGCCCCCATGTTATATGAAATTAACTTTCTTTGACATAAGGAGGCTCTCATGTCATATGAAATTAACTTTCTTTGACAACTCATGAGCTGACCTAAGAGGACTCTTCACTCAGTCACCTTTGTTCAGCTCATATGGTTGGTTTTTGAGCATTAGGAGTACGCTACCTGCAGAGAAACAACTGAGCAGTTGCAGGAAGCTACACCAATGGAACAGAGCCTCTCGTTTTTTAAATCATCTCATGGAATGCAGAATAATAATAATAAAAAAAAAGACATCTGCTTTAAATATGCATTAGAGAAAGATAATTCAACTTAGCTTTGCATAAAATGCATGAGTTGAATTCTAGTTCTGCCAGGTTTGTCAGAGACATACTCACAGGTATCAGGTTATACACTACATTTTCAAAACATTCTTTCACTGGTGAAACATACCCCAGGGATCTACCCTTATGGAAGTTACAGAGCAATACAAATTAACACATTCATCTTTGTCATACTTATCAGGCTACAGTTTATCCTGACCCAATCCTAAAAATATTTTCTAGTTTTCTGAACTGGTACATTTCAGATTAAAAATAAGTATGTGTGCAAGTATGGAAGGAAAGTTTCTGGAATTCCCACCATGTACTAGGAGCAGTATTATTTATAGATATAAAGGTAAACTGTGTCTTGATGTGTGTCCCTGAACAAAGAATATTAAGACACACACACAGAGAGTGGAAGAACCATATACCAGAATACTGGTTTTAATTTTTGCTTTCTCTGTTTTAAAAAATGATGAAAACAGACTGGAAAATGTGAAAGGCATAGGGGTTCTGACTTGCATTTTATTTAACTTGGCATAGAAGCAGATCCACTGTAGTGACGACAAGGGATCCCGCGATTAAGACTCAGAATTGGCAGGTCAGGAAACCTGCCAAAGCTTTTAAAAACCTCTTGGCTACAGCCCAGCTGACAGGACCCTTTACAGACCGTGAGGTCTATTGCTGTTTAAACCACAGGTACACACAATGCAATGAACCTCAGTTTCCTCAGCAGGGAAAGTGTAACTATACCATAATTCTCTTGGATATTATAAAACTAAGCACGCTAGGGGTCATAAGATACAAAATGGAATGCAAAGTATTGCCTTGATTTCATCAGTGTCTGCAGTGTGCATACACTGGCCAACCTCCCTGAGGAAAGCTTCTAGCCAAAGGACATTTTTAAAACTGCATTTCTGCTGAGGCACCAAAGAAAAGAATTGAAAGTTGTGAGCTACTTCTACTGTGATATGACATGCTTGACATGGCTCAGGCTGAGGGAGCCTACACATCACAACCCAGAAAACCCCCAAGGCTGGCAAAAAAAGCAGAGAAAACAAACTACCACCACAACATGGACACTATTTATCCAATCTGCTCTACTAAGCCAACCCCCAAAGGACTGCACGGTACAGCTTAAAGCAAGGGAAGATTTATCTGTGCTCCTGGGAGTTCTACTCTTCCTGCCCTATGTAAGCAAAGACAACCACTTTGTTCGCCTTCTGAATTACACTGTCCCCATCCCTGCCCTTGCAAGCCAGGGTGGCAGCAAACAGGATTTGTGCACAGAGAGAATGAAAAAAGGAGTTCTTTTGTTGGCAGTTGTGCTGATTCAGCACAGCGCTGCCTGTGCATTACAGCTCTAAGCAGTTACCACCCACAGTGGGGATCAGCACGTTTATATGAAAATACAGTGAAGGAAATGTGGATGGCAGACCCAGGAGGCAGGCTCTGGGGGTTAGCTTAGGTGAACCTGCCCTTCTGTGTAGGAATAGCCTAAAGGTGTAGTTTTAGGCTAAATGTACATGTTTTTCACAATATCTAACTGCTGAAGTACCTCAATGGACAGCTCTGAGGTGGTGCACCTTGAAGACATCAGCTGACTCAGAACACACTACAGGGTTACCTTCTGTGAGGGCCTCCTGTTCCATCTTTGCCATGAAGGTTTCCTCTGTGCCTCCTGCAGGACTTGCAGGGTGGCAGGGCTAAGAGTGGACATTCAGAACAGTTCCTAATCTTTCCCTAGGAGTGCTATGTCATCTGCTGAGATTTTCAGGCAGTCAGATTTTTAGTCTCATCATCAGGCTAGGCAAAGGACTTTAGGATTCTCCAACATTACCCAGCTCAGATTAATTAGATGCTGACAATGGAAATTTGTTAGTTCAGGCTTCCCTCTTGGAGGCTTTCACAGCTGGAATGTAACCATATGTCACATCAAGGTGATACCTAGTATTGCATTTGTTTGATTGCAGGAAGGATGGACATGGGGAGGGACAGAAAGGCACTCTTGTTTTAAAGTTCTCCCTTTTCTGTAACAGCAAAGTTGAACAGTGAACTGTGAACCATACCATGAACTGTACAGATCTCATGTGACACTTACATCTTCCTAGTCAGCACGTGGGTGGCCCTCAGGGAAGTCTGATTTCTCCAAACAGTACATCCATCTATTAACTTTACAGCTCTCCCCATTTTACTGCTTTGAAAACAGATTAGAGTCTCCTTAGTGCAGCCACAGCAAGTTCTGCTCCTTGATACAGTGTCCTTTGTTAAAATAATGTTTGGTCCCTTTCTTGCACCTTGTGCCTGAATCTGGCTGTTACCACTTTACCCAGAGATAGGTACATTCAATGTTACATGCATGCACAGGATCCATTCCCACAACAACTCACAGTGAAGGCAGGGTGACACTTTTACCTCTGGAAGCACTTCTTAAGCTTCATAATTGACAAAGCCCTGTTCAGAAATGCAGAAAAATATCCCCTCCCTAAGCTTGTGCTGTGCAAATTGTACACTTCACCAACAATATCTCTTAAAAACAAGGCAGGTACAACCCATGCATGCTGAGACTGATGCAAAGTTAGATCATAAGTACACAAAACTCTTCCTCACAGCATTGCTCCTGTGTCTTCTACACAATGCTATTCAGGCAATAAGTGCTCATAACTACACAAAGAGGCTTGCATTTGCAGGTCTGAAAAAAGTGCATTAGTGTGGGAAAACCACGAGCCCTTCTTTTCAACTGATTTGTTGTTCTTCCTCTCATTAAGTTTGCCTTCAAACACATAGGAACATATTTATACTGTTTTAACATATTTTAACTGTTTGTGTATCTAACACAGTTGTTTTGCCTGGGCTCTAAAGTCAGTGAAATATTGATGTGAAGGGTTTAGCTATTCTTTTTATTATATTAGCTAGTGTGCTTTGAATACCATACCCTCCCATACTTCCTGCTGCATGTGTGAGCACCCTGCTGAACACATTTGAAACCATTATTAATAACCCAAACAAGAGGCTCTCCTGCACTAGGCAGGAACTGTGAGCCTGAGTCATTAGGGGTGGGTTAACAGGTCTAAGCATACACAGGTCAGAAGAGCAATGACAGGACAATAGGACACAGGCTGCATGAGTGGAAATTTAGGTTAGATATTAGGAAAAAATTAATTACAGAAAGAGTGATGAGGCATTGCAATGGGCTGCTCTTGGAGGTGGTGGAGTCATTGTCCCTGAAGGTGTTTAAAAAAAGACTGGACCTGGCACTGAGTGCCACAGTTTAGTTGATAGGTTGAACGTTAGGTCATAGGTTGGAGACTTGATGTTCTCAAAGATCTTTTCCAACCTAGTTAATTCTGTGATTCTGTGACTTACAGGAGAACAAATCACATCCTCCAGGCATAGGAATGGTGAGAGGAATAACTTAGGCTGATAGAAGACAGGGTTGGTGAAAAGAGTGGAAAAAAATAAGAGAGGGAAAATGTAGACTAAATGCAAGGCAGGACCCATGGACAACTCTCTCCTTGCATGAGACATCATATTAAAATGTTCCTACATCTTTTCTTCAAAGAATGTTTTAGTTTCAGTCTTCACAAAATATTGGGTGCTTTGCTGTCAAGGTCTTGAAAAGACCTCTAAAGAGACACATTGTGCCCAGTGCCTGAGAAACTCTCCTTAGCATCCAGCTGTCCTAAATGGGAATTGAAAGCACAGCACTGATTAGTCCAGTGCCTGCCTATCACAAGCCAGACCAAGGGAAAGAGCTGTGGTACCAAATGCAAAGTGGTTGCTATACCTTCAGTGCCCCAGGGCTCACAGCTGCTGACCCTCATTGACTCTTGGTTATCCACATCCCCTGGTGTCCACCTGAAATCAGAGCTGGCTAAAAGTCAGTAGGACCCACCTTAATTCAATGTTAAATCCAGCTTGAACATGGATAGTCCATTCACACCGTGCATTCAGTGGATAACCTTCCAGCAAAATCTGACCTCTAGAAGCCCGAAGAACCTGCCCACACCCTGGGGAGCAAAACAAGAAAAAAAATTGTGTGAAGGACCTGCAAGAGACATTTGAAGAAAATATGTGTAGAAACAACACCAGAATGAGAAGACAGGATGGCTTAGGAAGACAAGCTCTTTCTTACAAGGCAGTGTATAAAATTTTGGGACAGCCACAGCATGGTTGTAAAGAGTTATTGACTATTTTGGGGTATTGTCTAGGCTAAGAGTACCCCAGGAAAAGTGGTAGCTGATTGCTTCTCCCTGGTTTGCAATGTAGCCCCATGAAACCATTTCTTGCAGCTTTTGCCTTTCTGTTAATTAGCCCACCCACCCACCTGGCTGATGCTCTAGCTCAGAACAGTTTTGATGGAGCCCATGCTGACATTTGCAACCACTGAAGCTGAGGAAGCTGGTGGGAAAGTGACAAAACTACAATGAACACTCGAATTAGCTCAAGGGAGCAAAAGAATGAGAGAAAAAAATCTGTTGCACCCAACATCATGGCTGCTAGTCCTTCATAAGGAGACTCTGGGAGGAAAAAGAGCTGATGTATTCCTAGAGGACACGTTTGTCCTCAGGATTCACTGCATCATTCTTGCATGTTAATATCACCATGCCAATGAAGATATATAAACATCACAGCTCCTCTATGATCAGTGTGACACTGATGACTCAGTGTGACACATACAGAATATACAGCCCCTATCCCTTCTTTCAGGTTCATCCTTATCCTTCCTCTAGCCTTGTTCTGCTCTGCCTGTGCTGCTCTCAGTTTCTCACCTTACTATGGAAATTACTTCAGTGCCCAGCATCAACAGAACAAGATAAAGTGATCCAGTCATTTGTGCCCAGTCTCAGAAAACCATCAGAGGACAATGAGCTGAACAAACAGCAGACAAGGTCACACCAGGGAAGCAATATCTTTTCATGACTATCCTGCAGCTGTCCCTAGGCATCTGTCCAGGGATAGTTGTTCTAATTCCTCATCTTGAATGCTGAACATTTTTAGCCCAGAGAGTTCTCTCACCTTCAGTAACCTCTCTCTTTTCCCCAACTATAAAATATGGCTAATGATATTTTCCTCTGCTGAAGATGATAGTTGTTTAGTGATTTTTGCAGAGCTTACTGTGATCTGTACATGAACATCCTACCAAAATGCACATTTAAATCACTACGTACCAGACAGAGCTAATTTCTCAGTTTCTACTTTCCTGACTACATCTTTCAGAGTGGAGTCTTGCACGTGGCTACATCCCCTGGTAAGCTTTCTGTTGCTTTGCTGGAGTATGAGGGTCTATGTGTAAGCCAAAAATTGCAATTCAGTCTAGCAGTATCACCTAATCAGGAGAGTCTACACACCGCAGATGAGGACAAGTAAAAGGTCAAATGACCCAAAAAGACCTCCACAGCAATTGCTCTCACTTCTTTTTTACCTCTTTAGTCCAACAGAAAGCTCTACTGCTTCCGTCTGTTTCCCTAGAGAAACCTAAGCTTTTAACCAGCAACCCAGGATGAATGTTTCCTACTGAAACAGAGGGTTCTAACACTTGCCTCCAGGCCCTTCCTTCCCCAGGGAGAAAGGGTGACAGTGACCTGATTTGGTGAAGTACCGAGCATCTGTGGTTCCCATTGATCACAGTGTCTGGAAATCAATCCTGCTGCATCTGGTCTATGGGGAAACATGAAGACTTCAGGTCAATTCCTCCTCTTTCTTCTTAAGAAAGTGTTGCTCAAATGAAATACCCTTTGTTCATTTACCCTCAGTTACCCTTAATTAAGCAGGACCCAAGGAAACAGAAATCCTGCTCAGAAGAGTTCCTCAAAAGTGTTTCATCCTCTTCTGTGGCTCGCTCAATTCTCTCTGTAAAAGGGGAGGATTAATGAGTGTGCCCAGCAACCACATTAGGATTCAATGAGTACAGCAGGATCTGCTGTGGTGAAAATGATAATGCTCCTTCCCACAGCAAGAAACAGGCCCTTGTGCTGCCATTGGCTCCTGCCTCAAAAACAACCTGAGACAAAGCTGCTAGAAATCTTCAGAGGGTTTGACAGGGGGCTTGGACCACCTCAAAGAAAGTTTTCCTTTCGTCCTGAAGGGCTTTTGAGTTTTCGATGCCTTTAACAAAGGAAAGCCAAAGAACTGGTGCAGAGAGATACTTGTATGCACAGCATACTAAACACACTCCTCTGTTTGCCGTGGTACAGCCTGAACCCTCTGAACACTGGCGCCGAGGAAGTAGGTTTGGCCAGCAAAGCAGGTGGTCCAGAGACTAAAGAGGAGCCATTCAGTGGCTCTGTGCAAAAGAACGTTCTCAGGTTTGCTCCCACCCTTCTCTGCACGAAGCACCTTTGCGATCACATCGAATCTGTGCTCTTAAATCTCCAGCGCTTCTAGCAGAAGTTAGGCTCACTCCCCAGACCAACAGTTCAATCATATGTTGATCAAAAGGAGCCTTTTCTCTTCCTATCCTAAATCTGCGGGAGACCTGGAAAGCTCTCAAAAATAATTTACATCATAAACACAAATGCTGGCAAATTCTGCCTCATTTACAAAAAAATAAACCACATTGGCAGAGTATCAACATCCTTGTTCCGTTCCTGTTCCTGAAAAAAAGGCAGCTTTCAGGGCCACAGTAAGATTTCCTCCAAGGCTTGTTACTAACAGAGAATAAAAAAATTCAGGAGATCTCTGTGTTGTAGCCCACAGAGACCTGTGGGTCGATGGAGGGAGAGGTCCTGAGACGACCTCTGGTAAGAACTCATTATCTTCTGTTTGAGTGCTGCATCTTCGATGTGAGAAAGACAGTAGAAAGGTTACTGCTATTCAGAAACAGGCTGATATGGGAAGGCAGCTGTCACTTGTCACAACTCGTTGTTTCTGTTGATTGTTGGTCAGCAGTATTATCCAAAACACTAACATTCACAAAACCTCAAAAACTACAAGTACTGTTGTCTGGCACAAAGCTCACATTTGGACAGCAGAGCTGAGGACAGCTGTTAGAAAACACCACTTTCTCCCCTGCTTTGATAGAGCATGTGCCTTCAAGTCACATTACAACTGGGGGCTGGCAAAAGCTGTTGGAGTGCAGGGTACAGAGGAAGGGTTCTGCGGGGTTGATTTTCTTCTGGTTTTAGAGCCTGATGAGCCTTTTAGGTCATGATGATTCAATCCAATAGAAGTCCCATGAGGAGATATCCTAGCACCCAATTAAATCTAGTCAGTGTGTTTATTTCCTAATAATACTCCTTTGGCCTATCCTATTATAGTTTATCTTTTCACCAAATGATCTGGTGTCCTTTGGTGGGTTTTCAAAAGTGGGTTTGGTGGGCATGCTTCCAGCTATGCCAGCGGATACTACAAACCAGACAAGCCCACGGGCCATCCCATGGCGGTTTTTCCTGCCCAGGCCCCCCACCATCACCACTTTT
>VZRX01004141.1:141207-183858 GCA_013398075.1 Notiomystis cincta | reverse complement strand
CCGTGCCCCGGCAGCTCCGGCATGGGCAGTGCGGGGCGCAGTAGGCACATTACAACCCGCCATTACCGAGGTGGCGCGTCCTTGTAATTCTGGGGTTTACTGGCCCTCGGTGGCTGGCGGGGTACCCGGGGCTGGCTGCAAAGTTCCAGCTGTGCTGCCGTGTGCGGGTACCAAAGAGAGATGTCTCCTCCTCTGCTCTCCCAGCTGTGGCGTGTTAGCACATCCACAGCTCCAGAGCCAGTGCCTGCTGGCTTTCGAAGGCCACTTGCTGGCCACCCTCCGGACCCAAAGCCGCATCGCCGGGAGCCCGCAGTGCAGCGCCCGTCATGGTTACAGGCAGCTCCCCAGACACGCGGTCTCGGCGTGCCCGAGCCCACCATCGAGGCCGAAACCGAGATAACCGTAACAGCCACAAAAGGGCAGCTCAGGATGCGCTGGAGTCACAACTTTCCTCTGTGTCCCCACTTCAAGAGGGAAGGGACAACAACAGCACTATCTGACCTTCCTACCCTACCTCTCAACTACCACAGAACCACGTGAAAGAGACCACAGCCTCAGGGTCACACTGCTTCCCTTAACAGAGCAGGTAGTAAGAAAAACACTATAAGACAAAGCTGTCCAAGATTAAAGTACTGCAAAAAAGTCTGAATAGACCTCTGTGTGAAGGTGTATTTTCTTCAATACAAGTAAAAAGAATAGACTGAAATATACTGCAGGCAACCAATATACTCAGGCAGATGGAGGAAAAATTAGATGAGTTAATGACTCTTTCTTGGCTCTGCTCTTAAAGAAAATTGCAGGGAAACTCTAGCTTTGACCTAGAGAAAATGGAACTTTAAAGTCTTCTCAGAAATCACACCGTAAACGGCAAGGGACTCAGTTTATCAACTTCCAAAGCCTCAAGGTTGAGTTAGCTCTGTTGCTGAAACATGTTGTTTCCCCACATTCTGCTGTTCGAAGCAATGATTTTTTTTTTTATATGCTTTCACCTCTTGAACAGTCATGGGCAATGCTGTGAAAGCAAGTTAAATTGCTGCTTTAAAATCAATGACTAAGAGGACACAAGCTGAAGCTGTGTAGCAGAATGGACAGAACAGAGTAGGGAAAGCAGAGTCTGCTTTCATCCTTTCCAGTGAAATATGAACAAAGAGACAGTCAATAAAAATTGAAGGAGAGATGCACCTTCACTGGTGGGAATTTGATAAAGGAAATACCAGTATTAAACACTATAAAATTAGCTGATGGAATTCATTATTGAAAGACAGAACTGGGATTAACAACTTAGCAAAACTAAAAAGCTGGAGCTTTTGTACACTGCCAGGAACAAAACCTTTAGATATTGCCACCAGGGCCTGAAACACTCATGATCATGACAGAGTCAAAAGGTGCAAGACAGTGTTTTCTAGAGGTGCCTTCTAGAGGAGTGTGTTGAAGATGTGTGATAGAGGGAGGAAACACTGGGACTTCCTTGGGGCTGGCAGGGGTAGAAGGAGGACAGAGGGTAAGCTCTTTGATAAAGCTGTTGCCCTTTTAAATGTTTGTGCTTATGCTCTGGGGCTATGACAGAGTGTGTCCAAGAAACACAGATTACAGAAGATTTCCGGAGTCATGGTAGTTAAAGTTTTAAAATAAACCAAACCAAACCAGGCATTTAGCAGGGCTCTAACCAACCATGACACAGAGCCCAGTCCAATTCCTCTCAGACAAGCACTGGGAGAGAAGTTTTCCCAGTTGTAGATCTGCTTAGTGCCTGGTTGTGTTTGCCTTCTCCTGCTCGTGCCCTTTGCAAGAGTCCCTGTACAGGAATAGCTGGAAAGGCACAGCATGGCCCTGGCTCTGTCCCAGCACTCCCACCCCTGACATCCCTCCCTGCCCCTGTCAGACACTTACTCATGCAGTCCCCTCCATACCAGCCAGCTCTGCACTCTGCACAGTACATTCCCTTGATGTAGAAGTCGTCAAGCGTCCCTCCCCAGGAGCCATTGCGGCAGGACTTGCAGTTCTCAAAGATGGTGCAGCCTGAAAGGAGAGCCGCTGTGTTAGATGAAAGCCAAGGTGGATTGTCCTGCAGGAAGAGGACCAGCCTCTCTGTCTTTTCCACAGAGAATGCCAATGACGTGAATGATGGTGCTGGCAGCTTGCTTCCCCCTGGGAACCATCCCCAACCTCCACGCCCTAGGCGGCTCAGACTCTGAGATTTGGAACCAAACTCCGAGTCTGACTTGCCCAAACCTCTAAATCTCCTTGCTCCAACTGTAAACACCTCTGTCAGGAGTCTGAATGTGTGTGCTGGTGCCACTTGGGCCCAGCCCAAATGATTCTGGTGACTTCTAAACTGTTCCTAGCTCCTCCTGCTCTCACCTTTCACTTTTCTTTTTCCTCCTTTATAGTGAGACTTCTAAGTTGTCTTTCTTTTCTTGCTTTGGGGATACAAATCATCCCAGAGAACCACGAAAACACTCCTGGTGTGAAGCCAGCTATGGTGTCACTCTTTGGCAGCTCCCAAGCCTGCCCAAGACATCCTGAGGACAACACTGCTAGTAGAAAATATTGGGTTTTTTTGGCCAGTGATGCTACCTGCTTTGGGGGAACCTTGCCAAGTGTCTTGCTGCTGTCAGCAGAGTGGCAGATGAAATTCCTGAGGAAATGCAGGACAATCCCATGCCTCAGTGGGATGTGCCTGTTCACCACTGCCCAGCCCAGCATCTGCCTTGATGCCTTGGCCAAAGATTTGGTGTGAACACAGCCACAAACATACCTGGGTGGATTAAACAGGAGTCACACTCGTTCTCCTCATTCCTGCAGCAGGGAATGGTGTAGCCCACTCTTTCTTTCTGTCCTGGGCAGATGCACTCGATTTGGTCATATTCACAGCATTCCCGACACATGATATTCCACTCGGCTCCCGGGCAGTTTTCATTGATCACTGTGTACTCTGCAGAGAATGGAGAGGAGGACACATGGAAATAATCCATCATCTGGTGATGACTGGCAGGATCTATTATTTGGGGTTTGTCAGATCATGGGTGGCATGAGGCTGGCCAGGGTCTTCAGCCCAGAAAAACCCAAACTATGTGGTAACATGTGCCTGAAATGTCAGTGTGGTTTGTGTGTCTAAAGAGCACGCAGGAGTTTTGCAGTGCCAGCAGAGGAAACAAATAGACCAGAGGGAAGGAATATGTTCACTTTCTCTGCAAGGCCTTCCCACTTCTGTGGTGAGAAAAATAGCTTTAGAAAACCACAGAGGATGACATCATATGAGAATTCTTCAGATTGCAGGACTGACTTACAGCATCATCTATAGTATAGGTTATTTAAACTATGATGTCATGTTTTGGTTGTATTTCTACTTGGGAATTTGCTATTTCTGAAAACTAGAGGGCTCACCAGGAAAGGCCACTTTTAAAGTTGTATTTTAGCTGGTTTCACTCCTTGTTTTCACCCAGAAGCACATGTTGTTACATTTGACTTCACTGCCAAAGGAAAACAGATTTTTCGTTATTTTTAAAGGTTCATTTTGTCTGGCATTTCTAATATGGAAACATCTTTCTATTATTTAGCATAACCTCATATGATATTTAAGCTATGCTGAAAGTACCCTTTTAAGAAACAACCTCAGACTGTGACTCAGGACTGCCACAATAAGTGCAGATCCTGTCTTTCCCCACCAGTCTGCTGTCTAAATTCTACAAAGAGAGATCTAAGGAGTGCACAGAGCTGTCAGTGTGCCTTCAAACCAGCTGACAGCCCTGATGACTGCTTTCATGGAGTTTGATAGTAAAAAGAGAGAGCAGACTAGAAAGATGAAACATGAAGGAAACTTAATGAGACTAGCTCTTTTTTCCCCTTCTAGCCTCCTATTTTTTATTTCTTCTTTTTTTTTTTCTTAAATTGTGGTTAGGTAACAACCTTTTTCCGTGTGTATTAAACTCTGAGTAACAGGGCTGCCTTGTCATGAAACAAGCCATACATCTCTAAGGTGGAGCACTCCATCCATGCCTGTACCTGGCTGCCTTCTCTCACAGCTGTTTTTGTTTCAGTGTCACTGATAACCTAATTACTGTGCCTGCTGGAGCTCCCTGCCACTGAGCCTTGCTGTTCCGTCTCACTTGACTCTCCATGACCTCATGAAACCTGGTTCCCAGAAGCTTATCTTCTCCCCTAATGATTTTTACTGACTCCATACAAAAGGACCACCAAACTGTTTCTTCTTTTTTTTCTTTTTTTTTTGCCCTTTGGCTGGGAAATGAAATGCAGCCCTTTGTGCTCCTCAGCACTGAGCCTTTCCCTTGTGCCTGGTGTACCGACCAGGGAGAGTCTGCTGCTGCTCTGAGTTTAGGAATGAGGCTACTGTTTATGCTGAAACATCCCCCCTTTGCATCCCCCCTCTGCCTCTATAATCACTCCAAAAAGAAAAAGCTGCTTCTGTCATTCAGTAAGGTTCTATAATTTTTTATTCCAGTAATGGAATCTTGCATTGAAATAACCTTAGTGTTCAGCAGTTACAGACCTTTTGCCTGTAGATCTTGACATGCTTTACAAAGTTCTCTTTCCAGATGGGAAAATGAAGCACAGGGGAGGTGAAGTGACTTTGCTCAAGGTCCCAGAGAAAAACAATAGCAGAGTCAGGAATTAAACTCATGCCTTCTAATTCCCAGAATGGCAGTCAATCAACCTGGCCAAGCTGGGGCTTCTTAACCTATGGCTATTATTCTCTTTTAATTAAGCCTTTTTATCTATGAATTGTATCTGATTCAGATTCCAGAGAAAATTAATTACACACATCTAATTATCTCAGTAGGACTGACACTCAGTTTGATACATCTCACTATAAAAGACAGACAATAGCTGTGTCTCTGGTGTATGGGGTGGGGGTTTTACTCCTTCCTGAAGCAGCACTCTCTAAAGTCTGACTAATAAATAACTACCCAACACTCAGAGCTTTTGTAAAGCTTCCTTCAAATTCTCATCTTTTCTAACTCAAGATAGAAGTCCAATTTATCTCAAGATTGCTAAAGTGTATTAATAAAGTGGATATATTAGTCAAGAGAAATTTCTGTCTGTAAAATGATCCAAATATTCACAGGCAAAGTTACTTTGGGATGACAAAGGAATGTCTCCATCCTTACAGGAACTCAAATCCTGGCAAGATAAGGCTGTGAGCAACACAATTTAACTTTCAAGTTAGCATCAAGAGATGAGCTGGACCATGTGACATCCAGAGGTTCCTTTCCGCCTAAATTACTCTAGTCTTCCCTAAAATATTGCACATGTATATGTATGTAGCTAGAGAGTGTGAATGTGTATTTATTTTTATATGTAGATCTTGAGTACACAACAGAGCCAAAAAGCAGAGGCCACACTTATTCTTCAATGTGTATATTTATAGAATAAACTGACCTTGAGGTAATATTCAGTGTTAAGAAAGGAGCAGCAGATCTTGGCCCTTAAAGAATTGTAAAAATGTACTTGCTGCCACACCATAGAAATGCTGTTTGCTCACTTCTTGCCTTTGTCTCAACTTAGACAATGAAAATAAACTGTCTTTTGATTTACTGACAGTTTAATTCCTTTCAGGTTCTCAGTTTCTGCAATTTATATAGGCCACATATAGGAAATATGTGGATCTGAGATTTTTTGTAAGTGGGCCTTCAAGGATTTTCTTCACAGAAATCATGGAATCTATTATTTTGAGGTCCTATAGAAGCTATTCTTTAAAGAAATTTGATTGAAAAGTTTGTGCATCTCTTTAATAATGGCAGGATCCCTTTTGTTTTGTCTCTGGGCCCACGGAAAAAAAAGGCAAATAAAACCTTTGCCTCAGAAATTTAAGAGGGATATACACAGAGCCACTTATGTGTGTAATCAACGTTTGTTTGTGTGTCTGAGCTCAGCCTGTGCTCCAGGGAGGCAGAGGCATAACCCTGCTCCCCCCTGTGTGTTTGGGAATGGGTAACCACTGGCAGCTCCCCCACACACACTTGGCCATTATTATCCCAAAACAGAAGAGAACAAGGCAGAGAAAAGTGGGGGAAGATTTATTGACTGAGTAAAATACTGAAAGCAAGGCCTTGGCCAGCTGTGGCAGAGATAATTGTGGGGTGTTTTGTGAGCTTCACTTTGATAATCTTCCAAAGCAGCCAGCCTGGCTTGCAGGCAGTGACTGTGTCTTTGATTTTGGGACAAGCCGGAAGAAGCTGCTTGACAACCCATGCAAAATATTTAGCTGCAAAGAACAAACAAGACTCTGGACAGGCAAATAAACAGTGGATTAATTTATGAGATTTTAATGATGGAAGAAAAGCCCATTAAATCCAGGCATAAACAGCTCACATGGAAGCAGCTGAAGACCATGGAAACCAAGCAAGAAAAGGCTGCGTTGGGAAAGCACGCAAACGTCCAGGGCGTGTGCTGGAGGGAAGACCTGCTTGGCTCAGGAGCCTGGCACAGCCCAACACTTCACCTGATGCTCTGAGTCAAGCCTGAGGAGGACTGTGAGGTGGGAGATCAATGTTTTCAGGTTCAGATGGCAGCACATTCATGCTTGCCACTGACATCTGCACCTAGCAAGACCTCCTGGTCCCTACAGCAGATCCCAGAGGCTGTCAGTGATGGATTTTGTAGGACAGCAGTAGGAGGCAAAGCTCCCAGGCAATGCCCTTGTTGGCAGTGTCAGTCCAACAACAATTCACCTCAGTGATGCTGCTGCCTCCCCTTATCCCCAGGGCTGAGATCAGGCTTAAAGCTTTGGTGATTCAGGAACAGATTCACAAGCACATTGCTGCCTCAGGAATGGGTCAGGCAGCTCATCATTGTAAAATGTCAGCTTCAGCTGACTAATCTTTTGCCACAATGAATTTGTACATCATAGATACCTCACTAGACAGAAAGGGATTTCTGCTCCAAAGATCTGAGAGCTGGGAAAACTGTATAGCTAAGAACTGAGGTGAATTGAAGCAAGCCCAATTATACCAATTACCTCTTGTGTCTTCCACTTCTTTGGAAGAATAAGGTTTTTTTAAAGGCACTTTAAGCTGATATAAGCCCGTGCTGCTGCTGAGATGGGACATTTTTCTCTCTCCTCTCCCTGACTTCCAATTCCCACTCTCTGTATTTGTGCTGACAGTAGCTGCTATGTGGAGGGATCAGAGAACTGATTGAGCAAAAAAACAGTTTGCTATATCTGTCCTTGGAGGGAACTTCCTATCCTACAAGCCCATTCTATTATCCTGCAGAGGTTCTCCTTCCATGCCTCAATTTATCCATCACTACATTGGTAAACGCTACTTAAGCTCAAAGAAATATTATTTTTAAATGTTTTGAAAAGTGCAATTTGCACAAACAGTGCAGCGTAAGTAAGAACAGATACAAACAGATACACCTCTGGAATTTGAGTCCATAGAGGATGGCTTTTTCAAAGTGATTATTTAGCCAGTTCATGTTGCACAGATGAGAACATGCCCCTTTGTATTTGATTTATCTTAATTTTTCAACATGCTGTTCAACAACAGCTACTGTCTTCTGCTGAAGAAACAAGCAGTTGAGTTTGAGGGAGCAATTTTGAAGTCTGTTAGTAGGGAATGTTTGGCCATGTAATAGCTCTGAAAGGAAGCTTTCTCATTGAAGAAAAGACAATGCCAACAGAGATGAAACCTACTAGCAGCTTACACTTTCTTTATGTCCATCTCATTTTTTCTGCTCCTTTCTTACTTAGCTCTAACACCATTGTACAGATGCAAGCTGGGCCTCACCCCACAGCAATCAGGTGTGTGGACATTAACAACAGGAAATGATCTGAGCTCAATGCTGGCTCAAACTGTGGCTCCATTGTGATGAACAGTAAAAGTCTCCATTTGATTTCAGTAAGGCCAAGAGGAGGACACCTTGGAAGGGAAGAGGGATGTTCCCCTTAACAGACTTTTACTGGGCCTCTTGGAAAATGATGTACCCCAAACCATTAATAACAAAGGAAAGTGCAGGTCTTTATTGTTAGCCTTTTTGCCTCAGATAAACTACTGTGCAAATTACGTCTATTTGTCTATTTGATGTGTTAAGAGGATGAAAGGGATAATGCTCTCTAAAACCACTTGCTTCTCTTTAGAAATTATGTACCTATTACTCCTTTCAGCAGCTGGGCTAATTAAAAGAGGACCTAAAATACATCCCTGTTTTCATTTTATTCAGTGTGCTTACTTTATGGTCACAGACCTTTTCTGGATAATTAGACTGCTGCTTCTACAGTCAGTTAGCATCCTTCTCTGCCAGTAGTCTGTGCTTTCACACAGTGGCAACTGGGGAGAGGCAGAAAGAAAGGATTTCTATTAAAAACAAAAACCAAAGCCAGTGGAAGAACACAGGAGAAAATCTACTAAGTGGAATCCATCCACTTAATAAATGCACACTAATTCTTTTGAAAATACCTCTCTCCTTTAGTTTCTTCTCTGTATTTATGACCTGGCATTTGTGATCTAATTATTGGCACTATGGCCTTGTGGCTTCATTCAAGGAAAGCTGTGACAGGAAGAAATAGGCAGGTTAAGGCTGAAACTCAGAGGTTGCCACATTACCCTTCAGGCTTCGATTCTTTCTGGGACAGAGGATCATATTCTGGGCAGAAAATTATACTAGTATGATCAGGAAGAGAATTTGTTTTCTCTGTGCTGCGAGACAAGGAACAGGAACAGGTAATGAATGTAGAACTTTTGAGATAGTGACAGCATTGATGAGGTTAGACTTCTGCAATAGGGGAGAATGTTTGGAAATCTGTGGAGAAGCAGCAGCTGCAGTATTGAAATTCATGACCACATAACACGAGAATGTGCTCGTGTCCTAAACGTAGAGGAGTGGTGCTGGACCTGTCTTGAGGGCTTGCCTCTTGTATGGCCTGAGACCTGCAGTGTGTTGACAACTTACTTGCAGTTAATGTTGCCCAGATAGAAACAGTGCACAGACAGCAGCCACCCTCCTCAAATTTTAGTCCTTACAGCTCCCGTGGAGGGTGTAGCCCAGCCCTAACTGAGGACCAAAGATGCCCTCAGTGTGCCAGCCTTCTGTCCCTGCTGATCACTTGCCTCCCTGCCCTGTGGCCTTCCTTCCAGTTTGCCCTAATGACCATGTCCCTGGTCTTGCAGGAGAGAGAGGGGCCTCCACATGCCCAAGGGATGCCCAAGGGATGCCCAAGGGATGCCAAGAGTGCCTGCTGCTGACAACTGCATAGTCCTGTGATGGTGAGGAGTCCTTCGGGGCTGGCAGAGAGAAAAATCCTGGGCATGGGCAGGCTTGCAGGGACTCCTGGGAGCTACTTGAAGAGGCTTGAGGGTCAAAAGTGAGTAACCCCAGCTTTTTTCCAAAATAAAAAGCAAGTCTCTTCCCCTTTGTCCATGCTAGGAACCTAAACATGTGAACTGAAGTAACCCATTTGCCAAGATTGAATGCATCTGGATATGTCTGAGTGCATCTGGCCTTCACTTCTCTAGACAGAGGCTGGAGGGGGAAGGGAAGAGAGGTTGGGAAGGGTTTAGATAGGCAGAAACACACAAAAACACACATATATTTTTAAGGAAACATGAGTCACTTGCACTCCAAGTTTATTCCAAAAAATAAATTCCCAGACCGCTCTGACTCCTGCCCCCAGCTCTCGAGGCAGGCCCTGTGCAACTGGGTGTGATAAATATGGATAAAAATTGGATACATCTGTGGGGAGGAGACAAAATGCTATTTTCCAACCTGCCCTGACATGTTAAGGCCACTGCACTCACTTCTGAGTCGCTCCCCTGTCTCTGTGAGCCCCTCCTGCTGTGGCTGGAGGGGAGCTCCTGGCCCCCTCACGCTGCCAGCTGTGTGCTGGGCAAGTGCCACCAGCAGCAGGGCAGGGGAGGCACAGCAAGGACACCCCTGTGTCCCACAGGCTCTTCTCACACTGCTCCTGGTGTGCAGGGAGGGGGTGTTGGGGGAACCAGCACCCTCCCTCCAAAGCTCACAGCCCCACAGCCCTTGTGTCCCACTGGCCACTGTTGTCCTTCCTCCTGCCTCCCCTTGTCACTGCTGCCGAGGGGACTCGCTGCTGGGTTACTCTGCAGACCAGGTTCTTGCCATGACAGAGAGGTGCTGCCCCTGCAGCAGGAGGGTTTGTGCCCACCCAGCTGCCTGTCAGCCACAGCCTGTGCCCAGGGATGCTCTGTCCCTGGCAGGGCTGGTTCTGTGCCACTCCAGCACAGGGCACAAGCCATGGAGCCACCTTGCTTGGCCAGTGTGCAAGGTGGCACATGTCTGAGGGACAGGCAGGGACAAGTCAGTGCCTGTGGCACAGAGGTGGGAGAAGCTCTCTGTGCTTGTGTGGCAGGAGGCCAGCCTCCCAGGATGGCTGCAGGTGCTGGTGGCCAGCCTGGTGGGCAGACAGCCCTGGTCATCACCTGTTCCCCATGTCCTGAGGGGTTGGCAGGGCAGGGCACTGCAGAGGCAGACCCTGTGCCACAGCCCCTCGTGAGGGGGCTCTGAAGCACTGTCCTTGACACCAATCCTCTACAGTCACTGAGATCCCAGTGCCTGCCCATCTGACAGCTCCCCTGGTTAGAGGAGTCAGCAGTGCCGAAATATGCAGCAGCCTCAAGGGTGGGTGACTTGAGGGCACCTCACCTCCCAGTCCTTAGGGCTGCAGCTCCCAAGAAAGCAGCCCGTGATGCTGACAGCTGGCTGCTGCAAGCAGGTCTGGACACCTCCAGGTGTAAACAGCCCAGGTTCGTGGCCATAACTACAGCAAATTTGCACTCAACAGCAACTGCTTTTTGCTCAACCTTATCAAGATAATACATGCTGGTTCAGCAGAAACTGGGATGGGGCTTGAGTATTAAAAAAGATTGTTCTGCTTTAACAAGGCTTCCCCTCTGAAAGAATAATATTGGCAGAACTAAATCCCAGATTGGAAACAATGTGTGGGTTTTGTTTTCTTTTTTTCCTTCATTTTTTTTCTCCCTTGCCTTCATTCTTGGTGTTGGGGCTGGAGAGGAAAATTTCTGTCTTGCCAAACTAAACAAATTACGCTTTACAATACAGAGACTTAAATGCCTCTTTTTATCATCATTTCCGTAGCACTGAGTGTTGAGAAAATAAAAGGAGTAATAAGCAAAGTGATTGCATACCTTTTTCTTAATGGCCATTGGCAAACAAATTCAGCCAGTTGTTTCTCTTTAAGGCTATTAAGTTTGCCTGAAAGTCATTCCTGGGTAAACCTTCACACACACACACTCCATGCAGACAAGAAAAAAGCAGAGCCCCTTCTTTTCTGTTACTGCTGTCCCTGCAGACCTCTCTGCCTCCCATGACAGCGCAGGAGATCAAACCCCTCTGAGCACGCTGAAGGAAAGGGACTCGTTCGACCGTGCCGGGCACACGCACGCTCTTACAGTACCTCTTGGCAAGCAGGAGATGAGCAGGAGCTGGAGAAGAGTGAGTCCTACAAGTGTCCAGGGTGCTCGCTCCATGCTGCCCAGGCCGGTGCAGCGGTGTGACTGCTCGGGAAGGGAAAGCAGGCAAACAGCTTTTACTGGGACCTCACCAGCTCCAGGCTGCGAGGGATCTCGGATTTCAGACCTCAGCACGCTCCCATCCTCACCAGAGGGGAACTACCTTCAAGAGACTTCTCAGGCGTCCAGAAGCACACGTCACCCCAAACCTCTCCAACTGCTGCCTTAACCCTTTCTGGACTCTGGCAACAGATCCCTTTTGTGATGGGTTTATTGGCTCAGCGCTCAGAACAGAGATAGTGACTTTCCTCATGTAAAGAAAGATGTTTTAAAGGGGGGGGAGAGAGAAATGCAGCTATCTCTCTATATGAGCCATGCTGAGGGCGAGCTGAAGTTACAGACATCTCCAGAGGGAGGCACTTTGTCCTTGCTCCCGTTGGGCTTGTGGGGGTTGGTGCATCCCGGGGGTTGGCAAGGCTGGGGTGGGGTGGGTGCAGGGAGGGATTCCTGTCCCACACTCCCGCGGCTGGGCAGCCTGGCCAAGTGACACGGTTCGCTTTACGACGTGCTTAAAATAGCATTTTTATGGTGGGGCAGATGAATGAATGAGGCTCAGTGAAAGTTCACTCCACAGTGGATGAAAACCACAACACACAAAAGGAATCACTTGGCATACGTGTGCTTGTGCTAGTCAAAACCTTTTTACAGAGTCCATTTCTGCCAGGAAATCCAATTTTGGCAAATTTGAAATGTTTTTTCGGAACATGTTGATATTGAGGAAATGTTTAATCCAAACAAAGGAGACCATTTAGTTCGGATTTTATCTTTGTGTCATATTTTGTTTTGCCTTTTCTCTTAGCACATGCTACTGCCTTTTTTTCTGGTCTTCAACCCATATTTCATTGCAGTATACTTAATTTTCTCTAGCATTTTTCTTGAACAATTTTTTAGTACTTTCCAAAGGACATATTTTTTACCTCTAAATCAGAATTTCTCAATTTGATTTCTATAGCAAGATTTCAAAATTTACATGTATTGTGAGGGGAGGAAATTGAAAAATTGGCATTTGATTTGGAGTAGGAAATCAAGTAACCCAAAGAGCTTTAACAAATACCTATAGCAGTTTGTAAAAGGCATGTTGAGCAGCCTCAAAAATTTGAGAGCCATTGCCAATGGAAACCTTGTGTAGTTCAGTGCAGTGCAAAATCCCCTACACCTTCAGGTGGTCTTTCATGAGGTGAATTCCTTTAACCAGACATCTCTCTAGTTTAGGTTTGTCTGTGTGCCAGCCTCTTGACTTTGCACTGTGAACAGCCTTTTTAGGGTTTGTGCACCTTCCATATAAAACAGTACCAAAGTATATTTTCCAAATCTCTTAACACTGATGCAAGCCCACCACTGAGAATATCAATAGAAGAAGACCTGAGATGGGTGCCAAGATTTTAACCATTATGGCACATAATCCTTGCTGAGCCAGCCTGGCTGCACCCTGGGTGCTTTGCAGCTCAGGAGGAGAACACCAAAGCTCTCCAAGTCCCACTGGGCCTTATTATGGCCTCAGTTACTTTGTTCTCCTGGAGCTCTCAATGGACATCTCTTGCCCCAGGGTCCTGAAACTCTACTTTGGTGGTCTCTTGCTCCTTTCTGACCATTCATATATATGCTCAAAATTCCTTCCTAATTCCAGCTTTGGGTTCCTCTAACAAGCCATTGCTGGTCAGTGGCAGAAGAAAAAAACTGAGGAAAAAATGAAACCCCTAAAAGTAGATTAAAATGGTGGAAGTGGGAAGGTCTTACATCTTCACAAAGAAACACTAAGCTATTTTAAAGCCTGTGGAATAATTAGTTTATTTCCTAGCCATTATTTCCAGTAAGCAATTAAATTATTTAAACTAGCAAGGCCTTTTGGACTGAAAGTTGACTTACAGATGTCTGAGGCTTAGATATCTCTGAGGAGGAGGCTTATGAGGATGTAAGCCAAAATCTGGGCTTGGTGTGTAAAGTGAATGGGAATCCCAGAGCACCAAATGAGGCTGGACACAGGGAAAGAGAGTGTTAAGGCCAGACATAGAGGACTTAATACTTGGTTCCATGAAGGCCAGAACCACGGGGGAAAATATACCCACAAGGGCCACAACTATTCATTTGAGTCAGTTCCTGTGGTGAGACATTCAGCATGGCAGAAAAGGAGTAGCTGAAGTTGTGTCTTTGAACATTGCAGGGATCAGCTCTGCAGGGACACCTTCTGTTCTAGGGTGGAAAAGTGGTCCTGCTTTATGGAGGTGTGAACTAAAGGGTTAACTGGTAGATTTATGGCATCTTTTTTTCCTTTCTTGTCTCTGAGGGAATGTAAGTCTACCATCAGAAGATAGAACCACACTCAGCATTACTCTACAGTGCTTAGCTTGGCACCTTGCAAAATCAGTTTAGTTGGTGGATCCACTGCCTCCTTAGAGAATGGCTCAGCAGCCAAACAAGAGAATTCAGTCTTGATCTCACAAGTTTGCACTTGGCTTATTGCATGGGTTGTCTGTTGGGATGTAGCTTTGGTCCCAGGAATGACTCTGGGCAGCTTACACAGTGCTCCTGAATGCACTTCTTGCATTCCTATTAAGAGGCAGGGACCAAACCAGCCACAGAGCACCAGCCAAATATTTCAGGTTGTATGTAATCCCCCATGAAAGAAAGCTAAAAGCTCTTAACCATGTGTCTGTGCTGCTGAGGAATCTCACTGTAGCATTTGGCTTCAATGTCTGTATCTGCCTTAGTGTTGAATGTAAAGGTTTGGAAAGTACATTCCACTGAAACTGAATTGTAAAGCAGAGTGCTGCAAAAAGTTATAGTGTATTAATAATAATTTCCAAGTACATAGCAATCCATTTCAACCTAGAGTAAAACAAGACCTTTAATAATTAATTATCGACCACTGAGTGAATAATTAATGTGAAATTAATACCACTGGCTCATGTTTCTAATAATTTGCCACAAAATCCAAAAAACAGTGTGTAGCCCAGCCTGCAAGAACAGAAAGAGTGCCACCATTTTATATTGGGGAAAAGTGGCAAGCAGGGATGTGAGCTGAGGCACAAATCCTGAAACAGTGGCAGGGCCAGCATGGAACACAGTAACTTCATCCCACTTGGTACTTGTGGCTCTGGACTGTCCTGCTTGAGAGGACTCAGTGAAGAATAATTAAGGATGGATATATAGTTCTGAATAAATTCAGTTTGGACTTGAAATAAAAATTATTGCTTTTCAGTCTTTAAAAATTTAATGAACTTCTTATTTCCCCCAAATTAAGGAAATCACTTGTTTCTGCTACTGGAACATTGCCAGAAAAATTTCTGCTTTTTGTGACTTCTGCTCAGAAAATTCTGTCCCAAATGGCCTTGATCATCTTCCAGAGCTCCAGAGGTTCTGCTAGAAGGAAATCTGTGATTTGCAATGTTATTAATTTCTGCTACTACAGATTAGATGCCTTCATAGGACATCCTTCTTACAAGAACATTTGGAGCCCATTTCTTTTTTACAGGCAAAATTCCCTTAACTGGAGGAGTCTTTTGCCAAAGAAGGAGTTTGAATCTGGATTCAAGCACGCTCCCAAGAGAGTTGTTGGAATTAGATTTCGAACGTTAGTGACTGCCCAAAAATACCCATCCCACTCAAACAATATATGAAGAAACCACTGGAAAGACACCATAAAAGAAAATGGACCCACTGAGAAGATGGAAAGAGCTTATATCTCAGGGGGAAATGAAGTTCAAATGAAACTCAGATCTGGCAGTTGGGGAGTAACAGCAGGAGAGGTTAATGAAAGATTAGCACTTACATTTTGCTTCTCCCTTCAAAGCATTGTTGTCCAATAGGGAGGGTCCTTTTAGAGGAGAGATTAAAAAGTGTTTGCCTTTAAAATAAAGCTCTTAAACCAAATTCCAGACCTCACTGTAATATCTGAGGGATGTTTTATAAGTTCCCAGGATTATCAAGAGTATACTTTGCCCTTTGGGCTTCAAGTTCTGCTGAACATGGGCAATGCAAATATGAAGCATTCACAAATTGCTTTGGAATTGTGGCAGCCTACCCACACAGGCACCTACAGATAAGGGCCCTTTGTTTGGCTTTTTCTGGCCTGAGCTCTGCAAAATATTCCCATCTCTCTGTGGGATGTTTAATCCTCAGTGACTGAAGCATCACAGTCCAGGAGAGCTAGCTGGGTGTGAATAAAAGTAGCCAAAAAAGGCAGGAGCTGCAGTGCCAGCACACAATACAGCCCTTGACCTAATGGGACATGCAATGACCATGATAATGCTTGTATGTGTTAGAAAGATTTTGTCAGGAAAATTGAAACAGTTTAAAGTTTATGATTCCAAATAAGGAAAGATTCCAAATAAGGTCAGCAGCAAAATATGGCCAGAAAATTATGACTGCTTAGTGGCACCTACCAAGTAATATGCTTTTATTCAGTTATTATTGCATGTCTTTGTCTGGATGGTTTTTTTCAGTGATTCCTCTGTGTTTCACTTTTGTATGCAGTCAATGATAATCCTCACCATAGCAACGTGTAAGAAAAGAAACAGGTGGAAGATTTGGCTTGAAATTAAAACTAGCCAGTAGTCAATCCTACTTAACAGTCAGTCAGATGTTGATATTACTGTCTAAGGGGATGATGAAAAAGGGCTGCAATTATTTATTTCCCTATGTGAAAATTAACAGCTTGTAGATTCAGCCATTCTTGTGATACACATTTTTGGTTTGAAGGTTAACAAATAAGGCTTTCTAGGTTAATGAATAAAACTTTTAGGCTGTATAGCATATTCAAACTGATCACCAAAACATCAGAAGATTAGGAATTGTTTTGATTTTATTTAAGTTGGATTTATGTTTCATGGTCTTGGGTACATTTGAATCAGGATGGAAGCCAAGAAAAGAGTAAGGTTTTGGGACAGAAATCTAACCAAGAAGGCCAACTGCAGCATAAAACTCAGTCAGATGAATGTTTGCATGCAATAAAGTTCAGAAAAATGTATGTGGGAAGTGATTGGTGGAAGGTCAGCTTTTCAGAGGTGTGGAATATCTGATTTTTCAAACTGTAAATGTAAAAGTGTAGCAGTTCTGGAAACAGGATTCACACAAGCTGTAACTGTATTGCAGCTTGGTAATGGAGATAATGGAGTGATGTAAGACCTGAGCAGTGCTGTCTAACAAATTAAGAGCTTAGTCTGAAGTACAGCTTTTTTTGTCATCTCCTTTTCTCCTTCCATTGATCCTCATAAAAACTGAAATCAAGGCTCATTTTCTCTGTCCTTGTAGGTCAAATTTGCCCAGATGTCCTTAGGAAGGTTCTGGTAAACATCTATCTGTGAACAATGGTGAAATTCTAATAACAAGGAGTAGCAAAACCATTCACCTTTAATGCAGTTGTTTTACATGTCATACAAGTAAATAATCAGGAAATGTACAGTCACTGACCATTTATCTTCCTGATGCAACTTTTGGGAGTTCTGCTGTTCATCATTTAGCACCATCTTACACTAATCAGCTTGCAGGCTTTTTGTACTTCTCCCCTGGTTGATTTGACTGACCTTGACAAAAAGGGAGAGACTGAAATAAGATGACAAAGATGATAAAAAGGAATGTATATAATGACTCAGAAAGAGAGAGCAAGATTACTCTGACTAATAGATGAAGTGGCTGGGATCTTTCAGACCAGTAGTCTGTTCTGAGAACAGTTGGACAAGGTCACCAGGGGATTGCAGAATTTGATCTCATATTATAAAAATATATACTGCTCAAAATCCCAGACCCATGTGCAGTCATGTCATCAATTTTTATTAAAAACAAAGTCCTCATCATCTTCAGCTACTACAAAACCAAGTGCTGAGAAGCAAGTTGCTGAAAAGTGACATTTTATCCACTTTTTCTGTCCCTACAAAGCACTGATGTGCCAAGTTGACAGTCCTGATGGTCCTGCTCCCACATATTTATCCTCCACATCATCCTTGTCATCTTTGAACTCTGCTGTGCCAGACCACAACTGATGTTTCCCTTTAAAACTCAGAAGAAGTTTGCTAACAAAATTTTTCTTTTATTATTTTTTAGGCAGTGATATTGGGATACGAATGGGATCATGTGTTGTTAAATACTGTCCCTCAGTATTTAAACTGTGCGTAATTCTGAAGCACAAATCCCACCCACTGCCCTTTAAAAATTCCTTTGGGAAAGTTTGATTTGCCTCTGTGGAATCACCGACTGTTGCACTTTCCAGGAACGAATGTGTAGCGAGTATAGGATATGTTTGTATCAGGAAATCCCCCTCTGTGTATTGAGTACCACAGAAAAATGCACCTTGGCACGATTCTTTTTCTCACATAGCTATGTAAACTGGGGAGCTTTACAAGACTTATAAGCTGCTACTCAAGTGAAAATGCTCTGTACACAAAAAGCACGAACTAAAAAGTTTATTCAAGTTAATAGAAGGCCTTGTATAGCTCATAAGATGTCTGTTTAAAATACCCACAAAGACACTACACAGTGCTGGTGGCAATAGCATTTTAAGCTCTGACCTAGTAAGGACTCATGCATGTGCCTAATTCAGGTTACATCAGTAATGTCACTGAATTCAGAGAGTTTCAATGACTCTTTTAAGTCTGAAGCCCAAAAATACCAGTTTTAGCCATAACTGAAACTGGGAGAAGTGGCGATGCCAAGGGTGACGTGGAAATCTTTGTGCCCAAGTCCCTTGGGTGGCTGGGCTTCCCTCACCTCAGAGATGTGAAACTTTGCTATCAGCACTGCAGTTGCTGCCCTCAGCCCTCATTTTGCAGTTGCTGCCTGCTTTGTACGAGAAATAAAAAGAAATAGATTCCATCAGAGCTGACTGCTCTCTGGGATTTCCAGCAGACCAACACTGCTTCAGAGACACTGAAGAGTGACAGGAATTTCTAATTTCTAAATCCTTCAACATACATTGGTAATAGGTGTATCAGAATTTTTAGCAAGTAATTATGTAGCAGCCTCCAAGATTAGAAATCAACGCTGCTGTTTCGCTTTAAACATTAAAAAAACTCAGTTGAAACAAAATAAAAGATTTTTCCACACGGTTGTTGTTCCCCTTGGCTTTTAGCATTCAGGGCCGTGCAAGTTGACAGAAAGGGTATTGATTTTTACTACTTTGAACATTTCTTCCTAGAAAAGGAGCAATAAAAAGGAGTAGGAAAGAAATAATAGCAATTCTTGTTTTCTCCAGCAGGGCTTTGATCTTACAAGTTTGTGCAGTAAAAGAAAGGAATGGTCTATTCCATTGCACTCTGTCCTGCTTGAAAATCCACCTTTCTCCATCTTTGTTGTTATTTCTCTGTCTTGAAGCCACAATAGGAGCATGTGCCTTATGACAGCACAGGTTTAAACTTCCTTTACAAGACCCTCACGAACTCCTATCGCACTATAACACAAAAAATCATTCAGGGAAAGAAAAGTCTACACAGAAAAATCTGCTTCAAGTAGTTTAAACTGAAGGAAGGATCTTAGAAGGGCCAGTCTTGGATCCAGTAGAGAATTTTTAGCTTGTGCTGCAAGAGTATTGACTGTTGTGGGAGGGTTATTCCTGTATATTTGGTTTGGTCCATAATGCCATTGTTTATACTCAGCCACTGTTTTCCATGTGAAGAATCTCTTGGCCATTGACATTTGGTTTAGATTTCTTTCCATGTATTTTTAATCAAAAGAAAACTTGATCCAGAGCCAGGCAGATTGTGCTGGTTTGGGCTGCCATTGATCATGAAGCACAACGTTGTTTGCTTCTGCAAAGTGCCCATGCCAGAAGGGTGGCAGGATCTGGCCTTTGGTGCCAGCTCTGCTCTGCTGCTCTAGCAGAGCAAAGCCTCAGTGGCCAGCACAGATGAGCTGCTTCGTGTATTCTGTGATTTTATCAACCAAAATAACCAAGAAAATGGGCTGCTTCGTGTATTCTGTGATTTTATCAACCAAAATAACCAAGAAAATGGTAAACAAGAAACTGGGAGCAATAAGATGCTGCATATTCCCAGCTATCTGGAGTGTATTTGGTATTATCCTCTTTCTCCCTGTGATCACAACTAAGGTGGACCCACTCCTTTTTTTTATAGTTTTTCCCTTTGAAGTATGACCTATCCACTGCAAAAAGAAGAAGAAAACATAAATCAAAATGCCTTAATAAACAGTATTCAAAAATAAGTTGGTGAGACTATTTTTTCCCTGTGTGTAGGCACAGAGTAAAGATTTTAATCAGTTTAAGATTCTTTTATAAGGTCGCAGTGCTCAGTGTGATTAACTAGATATGAGATTTGGCAGGCAATACATTCATAATATGATCTAATCATGTTTGGTACTGTGGGGAGGGAAAGAAAGAAATTGGCTGAGAGAAGATTGCTTAAAAAGTTGGCAACCTTGCAAATACTGTAACTTCTCTATGGAAATCTCATCAGAATGATGAGCCAGCCATCTTTTCCAAGCTTGTGCAGAAATTTTCCTCTCAAAATATTTGTGCCTAGAGATAATGGATGACTTCTATTACTGGATGGCTCCTGCAGCACACTTTCAGGACTAACCTGAAGTATTCCCTGCTATTTCATTATTGGACCACAAACTGCTTTGCCAAAAAGCCTCACTCCTCAATCCCTCCTGTTTTTTCAGGCCCAGGGCTCATAGATCTGCTGGAATATTGTCACATAAATGCAGCCAGGCCAGACAAGATTAAGTAGCCTCTTTGTATAGCATTCTGCCTCTAGAAATGACCAGATAATTCCTTATTACTTCAACAGATAAAACCAGTAAACTCATTGGGATAACCTTTCCAGCTCACAGTTCTATCTTGCTAATAAAGGCCAACTCAGCTCCTGAAGTGATTTTGGTTTAGCAATTATACTGCTTACCTCTTGCTATCTATCTATATATGTATGTTTAATACCTCTTTTAAACTTGTTAAGGTTTTGCTTCCAGAAATGTGTGGTGGAATTGTTCAATTATCCAACTTACTTTGCACCAAGAAAAATTTATCTAGTCAGGTTTGAACTTCCTGCATCTTTCATTAAATTACCCTTTGATTCCCAAAAACCAAGACAAACAACTAAACCATACCTCTCTAACATTTTCTTGACTCACCAGGTTGCTATTTGTTGTTAAGACAATGCTCACTGGCTTTTTAATTGCCACCAATAGACTGGTTTAGTATCTTTTACCCTGCCTCTCCTGTTTTCCTCTTCATCCTTTAGTTCCACAATATCCATTTGAAATGCAGGGATGAGGTGACTGTCCCAGAGGGGTCATTCCACTGATTAGATCAAGGCATTGTATCACTCTCTTTATCAGGCTCCCCTCTGTCCATGCTTACTGGCCTGCTGGAATGCAGCTGCCACTGTGGCCACCACCTCTTGGGCCCTCCCAGAGCAGGATCCAGCTCTTTTGCCTGTTCTTTCTTCCTATCTCTCAGACAGTTTTGACCCATAAACTTGGTTTCTGAGCCATGTTCATTTCAATTTATTCCTCTCCTTCTATAAGGCACCTCAGAAGAGGCTGCAGGGAAGTCTGAACTGTGACAACCACCCATCCTCTACCACTGCTTTACTCTCCTGCAAATTCACTGGATTTTTGTCTTGCACTGCCCCTCACTATTCTGAGCCCAGAGATCCTCCCAGTACCAGCACAGCTGCCACTGTCCTCATCTGCTGCAGCCTCAGATGGTTCCTGCTGAACCTCTGTCTTCACCTGTGCAGTTCTGTTATTTAAGGTGTGGATCTCACATGCAGCCCTGTTGGTATGAACAACCATTGTGAACATCACCTACTTTTACCACAGGGATCTTTTTCTTTTTATTTTAATATGCCCTTCTTCCCCACAGGCTCAAATATGCAGGCACTAGGTTCCATTGCAACACCAGTGTCAAGTGTCTGAAATTCTTGCACCAAAAATATTGCTTACATTACAAACGAGAAATAATAGCACTACTGTCAGTAAAGAATGATTCATCATTCTGTAAGGCTTTGGCATCGTGACAAAGGGAAAATATTCAGGAAAAGAGTGCATTTTCCCAGTGTTGGTAAAATGTTCAATAAAATGAATATAATCTCCCTAGAGATCATGGGCAGTGAACACCAAATTTCAGCCTTCTCAGAAAAGTGTCACTGTTTCTTTTATTCTTTGTAACTCCACAGAATAAGGGATGTATTTATAGAAGATTAATATCTAGATAGTAGGTTTCCCAGGAAATTTTTTTACCATTGCTACACTTTCTTTTGACTCTTCATAAATTTATGCATGGGTGTTCTGAGTATTAATTGCCAGACAGTTTTATTTGCTGCAGCCTTGGCCACACACTATTCATAGAATCATAGCATATCCTGAGTTGGAAGGGATCCACTAGGATCACAGAAGTCCAACTCCTGGCCCTTGACCAAAAAAACCACACTATATGCCCAAGAGTGTTGTCCCAACACTTCTTGAACTCTTCCAGGCTTGCTGCTGTGACCACTTCCCTGGAGAACATGTCCCAGTGGGGGAAGAATCTGTTCCTAATATCCAACTTAAACCTCTCTTGATACAGCTGTATGTCATTCCCTCAGGTTCTGTCACTGGTCACCAAGAAGAAGATTCTCACTACTGGAGATATTCTTTAGCATTGCAAATTGCCTTTAATTTACCCATTTATCTGTTGTGTGAAATAACTTTTAATTTATGAAGCACAGAACTGAATTGGTGATGAGCCAGTGTGACAGTGAATGCCATACCACACCCTAAGAGAACTTTGGCTGGAAGCAGAAACCCTGCTTTGGAGCAAGTGTTCCAGTCCCAAGCATGAACCCTGGTGTCCAGAACTGCTCTGCCATGGAAAGTGGGGCTGTGAGCATCTCAACAAGTGCCTTCCAGAAAAAAAGAGGTGTCACTCATTAAGTCTTACTGATTGCCTGCCTAAGGAAAACACTTTGGGAAGGAGGGCTGGCTAACAAGTGCTCATGAGTTTCCCCAACTTCTCTGCCAGAGAGAAGTGAAACATGCTTAACATCAAAACAAAAGGACCAGATGTTGGTGGTGGGCTGTATAAAACTGGGGAATTCACAAAGGGCAGGACATGTTAGCAGGTGAGAGGATCAAAGAAATGTTTTCACAGCAGAAGGTCTTCTCCCAAGGCGTGGGAATAGGTAGTCAAAGCAAACTGTTCTTCAGCAAGGAAGAAGAGAGACAGGCAGAAAAACACCATGGCTGTAGAAAAAAGTATATTTTATTTAGTGCTCAATTCAAATATCTGTCAGAGAAATCTAAGATACATTTTTTTCTACTTTGTTCACTACTTTTCTTTTTTTATGTTTGCTTTTATTTAAGTAAATCATTGTATTTTGCACGGTTTTACATCCAAAGTGTTTACTTTCTCTGTCATGGGAGTTACAATATTATCTCAAACACTCTCCAGGCAGAAATGCCAGAAAGAGAGGACTCTACTCCTGTGTCCCACGGGATGGCAGCAGTCAAGATAGCAGAGCAACGCTGCCATAGGGGCACTTTGGGCATGGCAGTGCCTGAAGTGGGTAATTTAGCACCTCTACAGCCAGGAAGGGAGAGCACCTTACAGCCCAGTCATGACCTGGGGGCTGGCTGGTTTGGGCAACTGCACCAGAAACAGGGAAAGCATCCTGTGGTGGAGCATACACAGTCAAAAAGACCTCTCAGAGAGATGCTTATCTTCATAAGGATAATGTTTACCACCGAATGGGGCCTGAAATGCTTTCTTGAATGGAGATGGACTGGAATGTCATATCAAGATCATAATCTGGTTTAAATTGGCCTATCAAATGTGAGGTTTAAAAAATGTTCAGATGTCTCCAGAAGTGTGGTTATTTCTGGCATAAGGGATTAGCTGTTGGTTTGTTCCTTACCCTTTGCTTTTCCTTTCCTACCTCAGCCTCTTGTCCCTGTGTAATAGAAGGAAAAGACATGATCAAAATTGCATGGCTAATGATTGGCACCGTTCACAGGAGGAGGAAAATTATTGATCAGGCCAAGTGATATAGCTGGAAAAACAGACAAGCTTTCGAGCACACAAGCACAAATGAGCCCAGAAGCTTGTCAGTTTTTCACAGCTGTGTAACTTGATATTACAAGAGCTATTTCCTCTCTCTCTCAACTGGTTTGTATGGATCCTCTGGGGGCACAGTATGGAGAATGTGCTGGGAGCAAGGGAGCCCAGTGAAGTGTCCTAGCATCCCACTTTATAAATTGGCACAGCCTTGTTGCCTTGAAATTGCTCTTAATTCAATCTACAATAAAATCAGCTACAAATAATAGCATTTTTTCATGAGATCCAAAATAGATAATATTGTCTCAAAATTTATGAAATGCAAAGCTGAAGCTATGGGAGGAAAACTAATTTGAGACTCATTAGGGAGGGACTCCCTCCTACAGATCTTTCTCTCTGCCTTTCCCCCAGCAGTTCATTTCAGCCCTTCTCCATGCCCACCTGGCAGGGCTAGTCCTGTCCATTTGCCTTTCCCCTCAGATTTAACCCACAGGAGGGTTCAGCTGGCCAGATCACCACAGGCTTCAAGCCTGGTTTCCCCTTGAAGCCTTCCAGAGAATGCAGGCAGGCCTGATCCCTCTTCCTGAAATCCATTTCTTTCTTTTCTATCCAGGCAAAATTCTGATTATTCTTCATTAAAATATGAGTTGTTTGACTTTCCCTACAGTGGGCTGGGTGTTATTTCTCATTCTTCTCTGACCACTTGCCCATGCACTGTGCTTCCTTCCACATCCTCCCACAGCCATACATGTGTAACTCTGCATTTGTGACCTTACACTGAACCCACACATCACAGAAATCCCTACCTTAACAAGTGTGCTTGATATTAGCATCCCCTGACTGAAAGATTTTGACTGAAAGAAGACACAAAAGGAATTAAACACTTCATGGCAATTGAAGATTTAGCATTGTTGACTGTGAATATCTTTCTTCTTAACACACTCAAGGACATATCCTACCCTCAAGCCTCATAGCAATTAATGAATGCTTTCTCACAGCTCTGAGCAAGGAGGTGATGACTATTTCTCATTTTTTACTTGAAGGGCTGAGACAGATGGACTGACAGATTAAGTTCACAAGTGTATTTGTCAACATGGTCCAAAATTAGATGCTTAGACAATTTTTTCTTTGTTTCTTCTTTTGTTTGCTTTTAAATTCTTCCAAGAGCACCAGAGCAGACTCCCACTGGCTTCCATTACTGCTGCCACTGACCCTCCTTCTGGTGGTCAAATCCTTGGATGCAGAGTGAGGAACCTGGAAAAACCAAATTCAAACAGGTGAAAAGCTTGGTTTAAGAAACCCAGATGAAGTGTTCAGGTTTTCTGTGTCACTCTTTAAGAGAACTGTGGATAAAATCTGCTGGATTTTGCCTGTTAGAGCAGAAGGCATCCTCTCTTTCTTGTATTCCCTGATTTAATTCTCCACAATCCTGCAAATATCTGCAGGATGTAAGGCAGATGTCTGACCTCTTCCTACCCTTGGTTAAACACCATAAGGCAGCATTTTACAAAGCTCTCCCTTTGTGTCACTTTGTGCAAGATAAGCAAAGCAATTGGTAGAAATGGTTGTTTGGATGATGCACTTTTGTTCAGGACTTTCAGCAGTCCCAGGAAACCCTGCTGTCTGAGCAATTGCTGTTTTGTTTTTATTCCATTATTTTCAACATTCTGAGATGTTTCAAGCCCAGAATGAGCTGCAAGGTCGGCTTCCCAAGGCTGAGGGTGAGATGCACAGCTGGGCTGCCTGTGGCTGGGTGGCTCTCCAGCCAGAAACTTCTTGACTGAGGCCTTGACTGAGGCTCCTTTCTGACATTTGCTGAGATATAAGGAGAAGCAGAAAGGAAAGGAGAAATGGCAAAAGGAAGTGCAGCGTGAGTCTGTGCTCTCCTTGTTCCTTTTGGAGACTAATAAAAAAAGGCTTGGAAAGTGGGACATTTTCTTCCTCCTGAAAAAAATCCATTCTCTTCTTGTTTTTAACCTTCCAAGCATCAGAAAGGTCAAGACTTATCTGAACTGCTTTTCCTTGTGCAAATGCAAGGATATCCATGTTACTGGCTCTATAGAGCAGACTGAGATGTCTTCAGCAAATTGATACATTTTTCTCCAGCTGTCTATAGCAGTGTTGCATTAAACATGTATTAACAAAAGCCAGAATTATAAACAGCCAAGATATAATTTACTTTTTCTCTAAGTTATTTGTGCTATACCTTTATCACAGATATCATAATCCTATTAGTTCTTAAGCTGTCCAGAGGGTGTATCAGGAAAAAGAGTAGAGACAAAATCTGAATTTTTGATGTGCAAGGTGTCTGCTGAAAAGTTCTCTGAGAATATCTATAAAACACAAACACTTTCAGGCTTCCTTTGTAGACAGAAGAATGCAAAGCAAAGACATGGACTTATGTGTTCCTCCCTTGGTATCATCTCCAAAAGCTGGGAAAAGCTGTGGTTAAGTCACCATGGAGGTATTTAAGACAAGGTGCTTAGGGACATGGCTTAGTGGTGGAGTTGTCAGTGGTAGGTTTATGGTTGGGCTCGATCTTTTACAACCTAAATAATCCTGTAATTCTTAGAGTTTTCTGATTTCTCCTGCTCTGGTCTGTGGGCTGCTTTCCATACACAAGAGGCACACAGCTCATGTAGTGAAAACCAAAAGTCTTTCAGCCTTCAAAAGATGTTCATCTGAACAATGATACCTCTGATCCCACTGTCTTTTCAAAAATCTTGGGTTCTGCCTCCATGCAAAACGTACCAGGGCTGCCTCAGGAAACAGTGCCACAGGGATCCACAGTGCTCCTTGAGCAGCACTGAGCCAGGGTTTATCACAGAGGAAGCTGCTCACATGTGCACAAAACAGACAGTGGGTGAGGGTGGAAGCACTGCACTGTGCTGTGCTCCAAAAGCTGCTGTAACACGAGAGCCCTGGTCCTGAACAGAGCTGTGCTCAGCTGAAACACAGCATTGCACAGAGTGAGAGTTACACACTTGAGAACTTTGGTCAAAAAGGATCCCTTTGTCTAGAAGGTACCTGGCTCCAGTTCTGAGGAAATTTGGATGTAATAATGAAAACCATAAACTGCTTTGTTTTTTGTTTTTTTACTTGGAAATTGCTGAAGCTCACAGAACAGAAATCCACTGAGACAGAAGCCAAAGAAAAAGGTTGTCATTATTCTCATTTACTCTTTTACCCTCTCCTCAAGATGCCTTGCCAGGACACACATTTAAAAGTTTACCAGGTCCCTGAATGAAGGAACACAAGTCTCTTTCTTTCTGTACAATGAAAGCAGGTACATTTCAGTGTGACACCAGGGAGAGATACTCAACAATGATGTCTTTTGTACAAATGAGAGGCTTTATTCAAGAGGAACGTGACTGTGATGCTGATAAAACTAACAATCTGTAACTTCTGTATGATGTTTTTCCTCCTTGGGTATCAAAGGACCTCACAAAAGAGAGCATTCCTATCCTGTCATTATAGCAAAAGTGAACTTACACCAAGTAATGAAGGAACTAGTCCAAGATCAAATGGTAGATTGTGGGAGAGAAATAACCACTGTCCTGTTCCTGTCCCACATGTTTAGTCTGCCCTGGGAAACATGATGAAGGTGAGAGTTGCTTCCTCAGTTTGATCTTCAGAGGGAGGAATTAACACTCATGGAATTTCATCTTCTCCCTCTATTGCTGCTGCTGCTCTTCATCCCCTCTTGCCAGCCTGGCACGTTTCCCCCAAGCCCTGAGCAGCCTGGACACAGCAACAGCATCACTGAAGGGGGCAGGTTTGCTGTGAGTGCCATGGCTTTGCTGCAGTGCAGTCAGTGCTCTGAGCACACAAACCTCACAGACACACACAAACACACACAGGGACAGCTCACACCACACACACTGTGGCTCACAGCAGCCTCGCTGTGTGGGAGTAGCCTGTCCTGTCCTCAGAGCAGCAGATGGCCAGGCCATATGTCTCCTCCTTGTGAATCCTCACAGCCTGGGACAGTCTTACAGCAAGGTCCTTGTGGTAAGGGCAAGGGCATCGGGGAAATGTGATATCACCTTACAGGAGGAGAAAATTCCAGTGTGGGAGAGAAATGCTCAGAGCAGCTGAATAAGAAACAGATATGTAGACACTTGCCTGAGATTCAGGTGTCGTTGCCATTGGATGCTGAGAAGCAGAGTCTTGTGATATCATTTTTTTTAAAATTAAAAACCAGCTAAACCTGATCCATTTTTTATAAGGAAATACTTCTTTTTCACAGAGATGACTTCCAAGTTATCATACATACATCATTAGGAGGTAGCAGCTGCAGGAGTCTGGAAATCCAGGTGCTGAGCTCTGCAATGCAGAGTGCTGCAAGGGAGCAGCCTGGCAATACTTTACAGAACAAGTTCACCCAGTGATTGTATGGAAGTAGCTTCACCAGATGAAGCCTCATTATGGCAGATGCTGTGCATGCACAGGGAGAGAGAATCCTTACCCAGATGGGTTATGGTCTCTCTAACATAGACACTTCAGAGCTTGAAAGCATAATGAAAGGGGATGTCTTGTCAAGGATCTCAAGGGAGTTTTGTGGCAGAAGTGCAAACACAATAAATTCAGATCTGCTGAGCTAAAGCCTATGTCTCGACTTCAAAAGCCCCTGTCTTTCACTGGGCAATTTCAGACTACTTTTTTCTTGCCTCTCCTCTCCAGATGTTTACTGGAAACTACTGTGGCATGGTGGTTAGAGATTCAGATCCACAAAGGAAATAAAAGAAACAAGAGAAACCTCCTTTGAGCTACTCTGGATAGAACTCAGGAGGTTTATGTACGGAAAATAGCTGTTTGCCAGGGATTTAGGGGCTGAAGGGAGACCTGTGAAGTGTCGTCACTAGGGCCAGGATAAACTGGACCAAACCTCAGCACATCCTGAACAGATACATCATTTTCAACAGAGCTGTCAATTAGCACAGAGCAAGTCAGATGTCACTGGAGAAAAATCTCTGCTCTTCAGGGAAGGGAGGAATCTCTCCGTGACTCAAGAGCAGATGGTTTGGCAGCAGCAGCACAGCCAACTCCTATCACTGGATTAACAAATTACAGAGATATGCTCCCTCCTTTGTATTTACAGCACATGACTGGAAAGAAGGCTCAGGAAAAAAGGATAATGTGAGAAGAACTCACATGTAATGTCAGCTGAGAGGCCAGAAGGGATTGTGATGAAAGCCAGCAGCCTGCAGCAGGATGACGCCTGCCTCCCTCTAGCACATAAACCTTTCTGTTGGGCACAGGATCCTACCTTCTTGCTCAAGATAAAACACAGCATTATAAAATGCTGGTATTTCCCTCTCTCTAATTCTCACTGCTTAAATTAATGCCAAGCCTGTGTCTTTAAGCCTCGTTTGTTGCTCCTCTTGTTGCCATAGCGTTTAGTGTTTCCATGTTTGAAATTTCCTTTTTTTTTCCCTTCCAGACATTACCCCATCAGCACAATTCCAGACCTGGGATTCCAGCCACTTTTGGCTAAAGGGAAACTCATTTTTGTTGCTATAAAAATATCAAGCCATGTAAATGCCTGTGGCTCAGATTTAGGTCCTGTGTCTAGGAATAGCAGCACAGCTGAAGGTGAAGAAGAGAAGTGAGGAAGAAGAAAACAGATCTCTGTGCATCTCATCTCATTTCTCTAGGTCTACCTGTCCTTTCAAGGACAGGGAGAGGAAGAGACCTTTGCCATCCTCTGGCACAACAGCAATCCTTATGCTTTTACCAGGGTGATTTTTGGGGTAGGAGATGCTTGCCTCAGGTCTGAGCCTCTGGTTGTCTATCTGGAAAAGAGCAGTGAATGGATATTTAATTGTCTTAGTAAAGTGTTTGCTGGTACAGGAGTGGAAGATATGAGCCATGCACAAAGAACTGCTAATATTAAGCTATTTCTTATAGCATTATTAACACAGCTTTCTGCAAAACATTGCTGTTGACTCACCCTGGCACACAAATTATTTAGGCTGCACAACGTGTCAATCTGTTACAGCACACTACAGATTGAAAGAATGAGATAAAGAACTCTGGGGAATATAGATGAAGTTTTAACTAGCTCTAAGTAACCACTACTGCTAATTATTAGCATTATATATTTCATTAAATTACATTAAAATAAGAAAACATTCCAGCTACTGTATTATGTCATCTTGTAATACATCAGAAGCAGCAGTACATGCTAGCCATGTATTGAGAAATTACATTAAAAATGCAGATAATTTTAGAAATTGTGAAAATTGCATTAAATTTTAAGTAAATTATTTTTTGCAAGCAAAATATTTTATACAGTGCATTTTTTTTTAATTTCTAACACCTTTTTCATCCAAATTCTGTTCTTGACCCTCATGAATTTCAAGGAGAAGAAAATCCAAGATCAGTCCTGGGAATTTTCATGAGATTAAAATAAGAAGTATGGTGCCAAATGTAAACAATTTTCCTGGTTTCTACCCACTTGTGGTTTTTTGTGGGTTTAGATGAATGCTTCCTGTCTAATACTCATGGGTTATGTTGCTCAGGAAAAACCCCTGAGAGAAAGGAATTTCAATAAAGAGCTTGTTGGCCATACTATGGTGATTTATTTTTATTACCACTTTGTGAAGCAGTATCTTTTTGTCTTTTTCCTTTTTGTTATGTGTTTTTTTTTTTTAACTTTGTGCATGAAAGAATGTTTCTGGCAAAGGGGAAACTAGTAAAATCCTCAGGGTGAAAGTTTCTCATTTGGACTTTCTAGAGAGTCCAAAAGGAAAGAGGGCTAACAATAGAAGCAAGGCTGAGAAGTTGGGTAAGTCATGGCCAGGGAAGCAAAAAATGTTGATCAGCTGTGGGAATCCCCAAGCCTGGCTACCAGAGCACTGTGCAACAGTACAGGAACTTGTGGCAGCAGCACTGAAGAGCCACTGCTCTGAAAAAGCACAGCAAATGTTCTGGCTTCCCTGTGGACTCTTCACAGCAGCTGATAAGGCACAAAGCAGGTCTGCAGCAGAGCAGGAATTCTAGGTTCATTTATTAGGCAGCCCAGACAAATGAAGGGTGGACAAAACCTGACCTTTACAAAGGGTCTCCAGCTGGGATTTCTGTTTTCTGAACAGTTCACATCTCTAGCTTTGCCAGGACCCACAGTGAGGCCTATCAAGTTACCAACCAGAAGCACAAGTAACAGGTAAGGACTGACAGGTAAGGCCATCTGGATCTTCCCCTTTCCCAGGTTCCCTGGCTATTAGTGAATGTGCACCTTTCTGAGCAAGTCAAATTAGAACCTGCAGTAAAAACCAAGGGGGATGTAAAAACATTTGCAAAATCAAGATGTACACTCAAGCAATGTTGTCTGATGCTGCACAGCAGAACTGCAATTGTGAAAATCAAACTTGAGAGGGGAAAAACTCAAGCTGCATGTAAAATCCTAAGCAGGATATGAAAAGACCCTGAAGAGGATCCTAAATAAAGATCCATAGGGGCAAATTTTCACAAAGGTTGGAGAGTACAACCATGTGTGGGAACTGCACTTTGGAAATCCTCAGCTCAAGCCTCTTATTAGCACAGGGCTCCTGACTTACCCCTGGTAGGGGCAGGGGCAGCTGTGGAAACATCTTCTCTTCCCTGAACTCCCTTCTATACATGATAAACTGAAAATGATTGTTTGCTCCCACCTCCTCACCAGCCATCCTAATTGCCAATCTAATTACCCCCTCTTCAGACAGGTTAATACACAAACTAAAGTCAATGTTTGAATTTCTACCAACAGAAATATTTTGGAAATGTAATAGCACAACTCCTAATAGTCCTCCTAAGGCTGCCTGAAGGGAACTCGTACCAACTTTTCTGGAGCAAAGACTGGTTTCATCTTCTGCTGTTTTATTTTAAAGATCCAGATCCAGATGATGTCATCTTTTTGCCAATTACACTCCTGTCAGCACAGACAGCTGCATCCAAGAATACAGAATGTCAAAGGCTCTGAGCTCCAAGAAATGTCTCAGCTGGCACTTGACTCCCCTTGGCTTCTGGACACTGTGCACATGTGCACAGAAGGCTTTTGCTGTTTCATCTCAAATCTGACATCCCAATTTGTAAAGCTCTCATCATGAGGACTGATTTTGATTGTGTGGTTTTGTCTTTCCCACTCCCAGTGATAGCCACAAACACAAATGTCCAGCCCACAGCTGGACAAACACATCCTGTGATGGGTGAGCAGCTGGCTCTCAGGATGGGCACAAACAGTTACAGAGAATGAGGTGACATCAGATGCTGACCTGTCACCTGTGCTCTTCAATACCTTCATTAATGACTTGGACACAGGACTTCCTCATCAAGCTGGGGAAAAGGTCTCAAAGACACAAGTTTTGAGAGAGCTGAGCTGTTTACTGCTATGTTGTTATTCAGACTGTCAAGCCCTACTAAAAACAACAAATCAACTTGCATTTAAGAAGAGATCCTTAGTGATATACTGTCAGCATCTAAACAACTTCTGACATTTCAGAGCATTTGACTATAAGCAGATGCAACCTTGATGTTTGAAGATAATAAAGCAAGTAAGATGGGTGTTGCACATTAAATATTATTTTGTTTCCTGAGCAGAATTCATAACATGAACTCATCTGAGCATGTCACAGCTGTAGTCTAAATCAGAGCCTGAGCATCATCCTCACATTGCATCTTTAACCTAGTAAATATTGTGCTTTCTTTGGTTTTGGCAGCAGGAGGCAGGAAGTTCTCAAAGTCCTTGTGTGGGCTCCTGAGTGCTGCAGCTCCTGATGAGAGGATATACAGAAGGAAGGTCCAAGGTCTCCATAGAGGCTTTGTCCTTGTCCTTTGTTCTAGCAGGCAGAAAGAGAGCATCAGAGGTAATTTGAGATAATTGCTTCAGGTTGCCTGTCCATGCACTGCAGCAGAGAGTGCTCAGGAGGTTCATGGTGATGCAACCCCTACAAAGCCAAATTGCTCCTTGTTGGTGCTTCATTTGAGAAACCATGTAAAAAGGCAATTAGAGAAATGCAATGTATTTCTTTACACTTAGTTCTGTTCCAGAATATTAGAGCATCTGGCACAGAGTTTGTGAAGGGACCTGAAATGTCTGTATCTGCCTCAGTGGTCTCCAAATCCTGCATTAGGATTGCCACTTCTTGTGGGGCAGACTACATTAAGCCACATCTCTACTGCCACTCCATATCTGAGGAAGCCCAGATGTCTATTTGAATCTATCTGAAAGCCTAAAAAATATAAAATATATAAATATATAGATAGATATACTTTCTATATGATGCATTTGTTTGTGCTGTGTTCTCTTACCTCCCTGGTCCGTTTTCTTGTGACTCAGTTGAAAAACAGCTCTGCAATGCCTAACAAAGAGCAGGAGGAAGAGAAGAGAGTTCACTTCAGTAACTCATGACTATGTTTATTTTTCTGTTCTTTGAGGGATTTGTTTTATGACTCTCACTGAACTGTTTACAGAAAGTTCAACAGCTAGGCAGAAAGTCATTTGCAATGAAACTGGGGTAAATTAAAGCAAAAATGTTGGTCAGCTTCCCAGAGGAAAAAGGTTTTTCTCTGTTATGTCTGTGCTGCTCTTCCTCTCCACCCACATACTGGAGAAGCTCAAATGGGATAAACCGGAGGACTGGGTAGGGATGAAAACTGAAAGAATTGTAGCTTGCCTGGAAGATAGTGAAACTTATTTACCCCTCAAAACTTCTGTTTTTTTCCAATCTTTAGTTTGAGAACAGTGAGAAGGACACAGACATACATAAATCAGAAGTTGTGAAATGAGAGTATATAGAAACAACAAAAAAATTCTACTGCACTGACTTTCTTGAGTGTCCACCAGCGATTGCTGGCTCTCAGGGAGAACTCAAGGACCCGTTAGACATCATCAAGTAACTCATCTTCACAGCATCCCATTCTGCAAGTGGAGAAACCAAGGCACTGGCTAGCTAATGGCTCAGCCCCTGTCACAGAGGGGAGATGCCCAGGGCCACACCTACATTCCCTGCCTTGCTGAGCTACTGGATGCAGGAAAGGCTAAGGGACAGACTCATGCTTTTGCATTTCATTCCTGATGAAAGACACGCTTTTTGCAGCACGACACAGAGCTTCTTACACTGCCCAGAAATTGCCTGCCAGGACCCCTAAACCTGCTCAGGCTTCTGGATGAGGATGAGCAGCATCTCTTTCCCCAGCGAGGTGGAGGAGGCTTATCCTACCAGAGCACATGGAAGACAGAGAGCCCAGCTACAGCAGAACTATGAATTATCCTTATCTGGCAGTTTTACAGCCCAAAGCTCCAGCACTCAGCAGTGTTACTCTTCCTGCTGCACTGTTTAGTGGCAGCCACAGACTTTGCAGCCTGAGGAACCAAGTGTTGCTTTGGGCCAGTTAAGCTATGCAGTAACTGAAAGGCTTTCCTGTTTGTAGATAAAGAGGATTCCATTTAGTTAAAATACACTTTGATTCAAAAAAAGCATCATGGTATTTTTAATAAAGTTCACTGAGTATAAAAATGTTCATGGGACTTAGATATAGGGCAGACTCAGTTCCTGAGTGTAGTCCTTAAAATTAGAAGGATCCTTTCAGAGTTGCTTTTAAACCACATGCAATACTTATTGCTTGTTTCTTACCTTTTATTTATTCCCTAAGAGAATGCTACATAAATACCTGATAAGTAAATATGCAATCAATAAGACATTTATTGAATGTTAATTAGCCTTAGAATTTTAAATGGATCACACTAAAATGTAGAGGATACAATGAGGAAAATTCTCAATGTCACCAACCCTAATCACAGAAAAATCATGAGCTTAGACCTTCGTGACTCAGATGGAGGTGGGGGCAGGGATTTCTGCTTCACACCCTGTCAGAAGTAAGAGTCCTGACAGGGAACATCTCCACTACACAATGGACAGTGGTGCATGCATCACTGAAGCTGCAGAGACACAAACTCCTGAGTACACATGAGCCTAAATTTAGGCTAATCATGGAAGTGTGCTAATAACTGAGCCTGGGCTCCTGAGCTCAGACAGGGAGCATCATTAGTGCAGCTAGACCACATCCAAACCCAGTCTCAAACAATTCCAGGAATGGGTCAGCCACAGTTTCTTTGGGCAACCTCTTCCTGTGCCTCTCCACCCTCACAGCAAGGTATTTTTCTTTTATCAATCAAAACCTACCCACTAATAATCTAATGTCTAATAATCTTCATGTCTCTCCTCAGGACTCACTCCAACAGCTCCATGTCTTTCCTGTGATGAAGACCCCAGAGCTGGACACAGCACTCCAGGTGGGGTCTCACAAGAACAGAGAGGAAGAATCCCCTGCCTTGACCTGCTGGCCATGGTGCTTTTGATGTAGCTCAGGACATGATCAGCTTTCTGAGCTGAAAATGTCTTCTTCCAGAGTCTCATCCATCAGCATGTCCAAGTCCTTCTTGGCAGGGCTGCTCTCAATCTGTTCATCCCCCAGCCTGTGATGATGTTGGGTGTAACACCTTGTACATGGCCTTTTTGAGCCTCATGAGGTTCCTATGGGCCCAGTTCTTGTCCAGGTCCCCCTGGATGCATCCCATCCCTCAGGTGTGTCAACTGCACTGCTCAGATTTCAGTTGAGCTCCAGTGTAGCCTGCATGTCTCAGAGCCACAAGCTGAGGGCCATCACTAGCTCCCCATCTCTCTAACCTTGGTGTTTCATCCTATGGCTTGTCATGGGCAAGCCTGGTATTGTCCCTCTTCAAGTTTAGTTTAAAGCTCTGCCAATGAGCCCCACTAGCTCCTGAGTGAAGTCACTCCTCCTGCTTTGAGAATGATGAACCCCACCTGATGCCAGCAGGCCTGGTGCTGTGTAGGCTATCCCCCTGTCAAGAACTCCAGCATTTTGGTGCCAACACCAGCCCCAGAGCCATGTATTTCATACACTGGGCCCATCTGTTTCTTCCAAAGTCACTGCCTACAACTGCAAAGACAGGTGAGAGGATAACCTGTGTTCCATATTCCCTTATCTGTCCTAAGGCTCTGAAGTCTCTTTTGATACCCCCTGAACTGTGCTGGGACTTCATCAACCCACCACGTGGAAGAGCAGTAAGATGTTATTCTTGTTTGAAGTCTGAGAGTGTCAGTCAGCAACTCGATCCCAACAGCTGGGATGTGCAGAACAGCTATTACAACAGGTATTGCAGCCACAGTCAGTGCTTCCAGCAGAGACATCTGCTGGATAGAGCGAGGAGGAATGGAAATCTCATCATCTGAGTCACTTAAAATTCGATAAAACAAAATCCTGGAGGATGTGGAAAAGGAAGAGCCCTCATGAGAGAGGAGAGAGCCTCAGTGTGGCCTGATGCAAAGGACTGTACTGTCACCTGAGATGGAATTGCAGCTGTCCCCTGAGGCAGAGTTGCTCCCTGTATGTGCCTGGAGGCTGCACACTCTAGCCAACAGGATGCTGCACATGTTGAGGTGCACCCTGCATGCTGTTGTACAGCCCTAGGTGCCTGAGTGTCAGGCCAGGGATGGCCCTACGGACAGGCTATGGGCTCCCTGGAATGCCTGGTGTGGGGGAGAGGCAGACAGGGCTGAGAAACCCATGGTATAGACAGGACTTCCTCTGGCAGGACCTGTGGGCCAAAGGAGAGAGACTGGGACACTGCTCTGCATTTCTTACTGCCTCACCTCACAGTTTCATGTAGGGGCAGAGGATGCCTTTGAGGAGGGGAGAGGCTGGGGGAAGAAAAGCAAATATCCAGGGAATTCACACATTTCTTTTGTCTGTGTCTTCCCCCTTCAGCACTCTTGGCAGCCAAAGAGGGTCCTCTGGCCTTGGAAACAGCCCAGCTGCCCTTCCAGGCAACACATCAGAGAGAAGGTATGAGGGGCCTGGAAAGTCAGTTTACTGTTTAAGCTGGTCCTTTTCTCTGCTTCCCTTAGAGACAGCTGAACAGCTGGCTTTCCACTGGCTCAGCTGGGGTTTTTACCTTAAGACTAATTAGAACAGTTTCACTGGCAGTGCAAAAGCTGCAGCTTTTTAGGACTTGCTGAAAAGTTTAAGAAGTGTCCTGGGTGTAGTTTTGCAGTGGAAACTGAATGTTATGACCTTTTCTTCTTCCTCTCTGTGACAATAGTAACTCTACCTTTAGCCTGGCCTTATTTTTCTAGTCAAGTCTGGTCCACTTCAGTTTTTAACTGGGCCCATCACAGGGCTAAGTGCCTGCAGAATCCATTAAAGAGATGATATTTTTAGTAGTGATGGTATTTAACCCCTGGCACAGTTTACCAGAAGGTGATGGAGAGTACCTAAAGACAGTATCTTTCCAAGCCATACATACTTCTCCACATAAAATCTCATGGGTTTGCAGGAGGGGTCAGGAGGAAAGAAAGTCTTTGGGCTATTATCAAGGTGGTTTGTCCTTCTCTCTTCTGGAAAGACACCAAATTTGGAGTCCTCCTCTCTATTCTGTTCTGCTACACCAGGGCAGGTTCCTAGAATTACTCTATTGAGCTGTATTGAACAATATTCTTCACTCACATGTTTTGGCAGCCAGAAGGAGAGAAGAAAAGTTATTGATATATACCTTTCATGACTATTGTAGGCCATGGGGTCTTAGCTTTCAGGACACCCTTGAAAGCAGAGGCTAATACCTAATGTGTTATTTATCCTTTCATTGGGTAATTACCATTTCTCTCCCTAAATCACCTCAGCAGTTTCACTTCAAGAGGTCTTGAACCTCTTTACTTCCTGATCTTAAAAAAAAAATAATAGATTTTGTAATGGACACAAATGGCTATTGTGTTTCCCTCCACAATGGACTGTATTTCAGGGTGAGCAGTGACCTCCAGAACTGTTTTAATGTGCATGCTGCAAGTTCCTGTGAGCAGCTCATTCACCACTGTGCAACTTTGCCAGTTCAGATCAGCCAAGGATTTCCCCCCAAGCCATGAAAAGCAAGGCCATCATGCCTGATGTTGCTCATATGAAAAATCCTCCCAGCTTGATCATCAGCTGTCTGGAGAGGCTGGGTTGTATTTGTATAATGGATGCTGCTGACCTATCATTTCAATATATTTCTTTCATGACAGTTCTGCAGAGTCTGCTTGTCAGAGACCCTGAGAATGTCAGTCTGAGCGTAACACAAATGTCTTTCCATCTTTTCTTTTCATTTTTAATGGGGATGAGAACAAATCCCCTAAAAGAATTCACATCATCAGGAACCTGACATATTTTATGAACACTTCCAAGAGCCAGGCACAAGAGCTCAAGCACTTGCTCATTTATTGCTTTGATATTAAAAGCAGTGAATTCCAGAGCACAGGTGAGATAGGATCCATTCTATGTACAGAAATTGCCTAGCTTCATATTCTGCATGGTACTTCAGGATGAAAGAAAGCCCACAAACAAACAAAGGAAAACAAAGCAAAACAAAACAAAAAATCCTTATATAGTCCCATATGTCTGAGAGCTTTTTGTGAAATCAACCACAGAGTTGAAGCAATAGAAAAGCTTCCAGATTTCTCTATTCCAGGCTGAGACAAGTTTGTAAATACTTCCAGAAATTGCCAACATGCCTGCAGGGTAACATCTCTAATGTACACCTCCCTGATATGAAATGCAGAGCACCTTAATTTCTTCAGCCCTCCCCCAGTCACAACTGGCTATAAATCCTGCCCTTCAGTTGTTGGAATATCTCATCATGAGGGGTGCATTTTTTAGGCTGAGAAATACAAATCCACCTTGACAGAGCTGGTCAGGCATATACATGGGCTATGCTGCTGATAGGTTTGTACCAAGCACTCCTAGTGTGAGGATAACTTACAGTGACACTGAGCAGGTAACATTTTTGCACACTAACTTGTTGCCTGTATAGTTTATTCCAAACTCCCCACCTTTCCCCAAAAGAAACAAGCTGTATTAGCAGTAGCAGTGTTTTGAAAGTAACCCTGCACCTGTAGTAGGGAGCTCTGCAGGCACAACTCTTCAGCCCTAGCCAGCTAGTCTAAGTAATTTCCTTGCAGCAGGAAGAACTGAAACACTCAGGCCACCCTGCAAGAGGATCTGAGCCTGAGCTGCCTTTCCTCCAGGAGGCCACAGGTTCAGGCAGTACAGAAGGGCAGCATGAGTTGCTCCCACGACCAAAAAAGCTGGCACCAGGGAGGCTGCATTGGGAGGAAACCAGCAGCAGCAGAAAAGGAGCCCTGCAAATCAGCCAGTGTAGGTTACTGGGGTGTGAAGAAGTGATACTGCCCTGATGGAAGCTCCTGGTACCCACATTTACCCTAATCCAGTGACTCAAAACACAGAGAGGAAATGTGGAGGGACAGGAATACACAGCACTGAGGAAGCAGGGGCATTGTTTTGCTCGAGTCTGTAGCAGCTTTCACTTGGCCAGGGCAGACCCCAGTCTCACAGAGGGAGATTCTGTACTGCACATTCTACCATGTACTCCATGCCTCTCTCCTGACAGCAATCTCAAGGGGTCCCTTTAAAAATGGCTCTCACTAGTTTGGGAGTTTACTGGCACCAACCCACTGCCAGGAACCAAAGGTGCTAAACAGGGGTGGGAACAAGCTATTCATGGACAGTTGAGGAAATGCTGGGTAGAAATAGAACTGTTTGGTAACCTGACTGATAAAGAAGAAAGAGTGCAGATAGAGCTGGAGAAGAACTCAAGGTGGGAACAAGCTGTATAAAAGGTCTTAGGAAGGTGAAATGTAAAACCCCAGTTCAGAGTAAATGAAGGGCTTCATGTGTTGTGCCATTGAGAGAGTCCACCATGAAGCAGGCTGACCCCCTGCAGTGTCCACAAAAGGAGCTCATAGCCCTGCAGAAGTTGATGTGGCAGTCACCAAAGTCAGTAACTTGGCATTGAGGTNAAGGACTCTATTCCCATCCCACCCTGGGACCCTGAACCCCAGTTCAGAGTAAATGAAGGGCTTCATGTGTTGTGCCATTGAGAGAGTCCACCATGAAGCAGGCTGACCCCCTGCAGTGTCCACAAAAGGAGCTCATAGCCCTGCAGAAGTTGATGTGGCAGTCACCAAAGTCAGTAACTTGGCATTGAGGTGTGTTAGGTGTGGCTTTGGATGGCTTTGGGTATGCACTAAAACCAATGTTGAATGGAAAGTGTCTGTCATTACTCAGTGAAGATAGAGAAAATTTAACGAGCCTGGGAATTACTGGAGGGGACTGACTAATTTTGGTAGTCCAAAAAGGTCTGTGCTGGGAAATAACTTCCATGCCAGTGCCTCTGAAATGTGGGGGTGGAGGCATTGTACTGAAGCCTTGAGCTGTGAGAGAGTATCACACGAAGATATGCAATGCTAGCACAGGCCAGAACTCGCCTGAGCCAGAGGGTGCCTACTCATGGCTGAGACTACAGCTGCATCCCCTCTGTCAGCTGCAGCTCCAGCCATGGAGGAGGCTCCCTCCTGCCCTGGAGAGCACTGGTCCACCTCTGGGTGCTTTTGGTTTTGGACTCTGGTGCAGTGGACACTCGCTCTGTGCCTGCTCTGCCAGCCTTCCTTGCCCAGCAGAGACTGTCAGTAAAGGCAGGGCTGCTCACTGCAGCTTAGGCACTGTGTCCAGAAAAGTCCTGTCCCCATCTGCTTCCCCGTGATCCTAAGCCTATCAAAGCCCATTAGACTTTGACACTTGTCTTGAATGCAAAATAACTTTCACTGTAAGGGAGAAATCTTCAAGTCTCCCTTCAGTTCCTGTTTCTTCTGCCTTTATTGGGAGGAATTCCTGCCTGCAATGAGAGCTCCTCCACATCACTCAGAAGGTGGGTACTGGCATGCCAGGAGGGGAACGAGCAGAATAAAACCTTCACTAGACTAAAAACAGTGTGAAACACCAGCAGCCAAGTATATATATTAATATATATTTAGCCAAGCAGCTAAAATCAAATTGGTATAAGAAACAACATGGGGAAGCCAGAAATTATTTTGTTATCTTTCCTCTTGCTGGAATTCTGGGTCTGGACAGTGGCCAGCACTCTCTTCCCCAGTACAGGGCTGCGAAGCCTGGAGACTTTCTCCTTTATCTCTGAGCTGCTCATTGCAATGTCTGCAAAGCACTAACAAGACATCTGATTGACCCAAATATATCAGTGATCACAGTTTCAGGAATGCTTAACATGCTGTAAATTGAACAGCTTGGCTGATGTTTAACCCTCTACCAATTGTCTGGTTTTAAAAATATTGCAGCCTGTGAGCAGGACTATTAGCCAGAGGGCTGGCTCAGCTAAACACTTTCAAAAAGTGCAGTTAGGAGGTGGAGTATTTGGGGGAGGTGATGTTTTCCCAGCTATTGATTTAGGGGTGTAGTCACTGTATAGCCTGTTTATTAGCTGCTTAGCTTACGAGAGGCAAGCTGTAATTGAAATTAATGTCATGCATAACTTGGAAGTTATATCCACCTTAATAAGAGGAGATGTAGTGTCCTTATCCATGGCAGTGGTACTTCTCCAGAGGGGATTCCCAGTGCAGACACTGGCAGCTGGATGCTCACTAGAAGCATAACTCACCTGAAAGAAACACAAATTCCTATAAAGCAAAATACATGTCCAACCTATGTATGGAATAAAATTAGTTTTTTTGCTTTCAATTATTTTCCAACAAGCTAGGAGTTTTCTTAAACCTATTTCAAGCTAGAAAGTGGCAGAGAACAGAGGCAATTCTGTGTCATTTCTTTGGTAAAAATACTGTTGGATAAAAGCCTCCTGCGCAGAGTAATGGTACTGTTCTCATCGACCACTGTGAAGTGTAGCAAACACCAGCTCCGAATCACACACTTGGTGTGGCTTCAAAGGGTGAAAGCGTAAAGCGTCCTCTGGCGATACGGCTTCAGGGTCGGAACAGCACGAGACCCGGATTCTTGGATAGCAAGAGGAATGTCTGACAGCTTGTATTGCCTTTGGAGGGAAGCGGGCTGGTGCTTCTCTCTCAGTGCCATCATTACCGGTGCCGCCGGCGGCTGCAGCGCGGAGCCGGGAGCGGCAGGAGGTGCTGGTGCCACACGGCAGCGGCGGGGAGGCGCCCGCCGCGCTCTGCCCGGCAATTTGAGGCAGAAGGCGGGGAAAAAACACAGCTTCTGCTTTCCCCCCCTTTTATTTTCGTTCTTTTTTGTTCTTTTTGTTTGGTTGGTTTTGTTGTTGTTTTGGTTTTTGTTTGGTTTTCTTTTTGTGTGCGGGGCGAGGTGTATGCATGTGTATGAGTGTGAGTTGTTAAGTGGATTAGGAGAGTTTGAATGTGTTTAACGAAACTCTGAAAACCAAAGAATTCCCTAATTTTTATATTAAAAGAAAATAAACTGTATTCTATCCAACCTGGAAGATTTGGGTGTGGCTTGAAAGAGAGCAGAAAGAGTTCAAGAGACGAGAAAGGGATTTTTTTTCATTTGCAGTGTTTAAGATTCTGCGTGCAGTGGTTTTGCTCCGCTGATCCAACTCCAATAAATACTTTGGAGGATAGCCACGGCAATGATAGCAGAAGGGAGAGGTGTTTAATCTCGCTCGGCTCACAAACGTGTTCTTCCCAAGAGAGGTCCCCAGTAAAATACAGAAAGAGCAGAGCTAAGCTTCTTTGCCGTGGGAAGGCAAAGAAATTGAAATGGGGAATAGAGAAATAGCTACTCTTCTAAACACCTCACAGGACACAACTTGAAGAGAAAGGCTGGCTGTCGTTCCCTCGGGCAGGGTATCCCGCGAGGTGGGTTAACCCCTCTGGAGAGGGTTAAAATGCGCGGAAATCTGGTCCGCACACTCCGTGACACACCTGGTGCTTCAGCACCGCGCACACCCCGGTGTGTGAGGACGCGAAGGGCGCTGCCCTCCGTGCAGGCGGGCAGAATAGATGATGCCCCGTGGGGTCTCACCACCGCGCCTTGCCCACGGTCACCGGCGACCTGCCCGGCAGGGAGCCCTGGCAGGGAGCCCTGGCATCACGGGGCGGTGTCCGGGTGGGTCCGGTGTCCGGTGCCGGGCGGACAGGTGTCTGCCCGGTGTACACCGCGCCGTGCTCGCCTTAGCAGCGATCCCTTTGTGCAACCACCTGCCGGCTCCCGACCCCCACGCGGCCCCGAGCGCCAGGCTTGGGGCGAGCGGCGATGGAGCGGAGGGGGCGCCGCTCCGCCGCTGACCGCGGCGCGACCCCGCCGGGCGGCCGTGGG